>APFE030443802.1:0-26507 GCA_000404065.3 Pinus taeda | reverse complement strand
AAAAATTACTTAGCTACTATATTTTTGTAATGTCGTTGAACTCTAGCTAGGTGATATTACACAATCCATAATACAAGTTTCATCAATTCACCAACGATTCTGTAGAACCTTGTAGTTTATGACTTATAATTTTCTATAATTGAACCTTGGATCACCACATTTATCCACTAGAAATTTTGTATGAATCTCACCCTAAGTTAGACACTGTAATACATAATTATTATATATTAAACCCCAACTTAATACTAGACTCCACTAGTAATTCAATTAATTCCCACTATAATTATCACCTAGTTTTTCAACTTGAAACCCAAAATTTGTATTTATTAGAAGAATGCATAATTTGTAAACAATTCACACACCATTGCACCCACTCTTATTACACAAACTTAGGGTTTAAATTCATTATAATAAAATTATGCATAATAAAATAATTCCCACATAATAAAATAATGGCAATTATGAATACCTGTGAAAGTATTAATAAACCTAGGGCATTAACTAAACTTATAGTTTTATCAGAAGAAGCACATAAGCATATATAAATACATATGAAAATCAATAAATGCACACAAGTGCTCAAAATCCCAAACTAGGGTGTACAATGAAACTGCACGTAAATATCAAACTTGGTATGTAAACAAATTACCAATTAATTACAAAATTTTAAACACAGAACCCCCAAAATTAGGGTTTCTTCATAAGATTCATAATTTAGAAAAGTAAATCACATGGATACTTTTATGCATAATTATTGATTGGATATAGGATCTCCAAATTCCACCCTCCCATAGGCTACATGATCCATCAATTTCAACCACGAGTCACCCCTGAGCCAAGGATGCAACTCCACACACAAGAATAATAAAGAATAACCATATATCCATGACCAACGTGCCAACACAATAGACATGTTTTCCATGTATTAGGACATCCTCTAGGTTAACTGCTAAGGTGCCAATCCACAACCATGCCACTCTAGGGCTCCAGGCACCCTCCAGGCCATCAAACCGGTAGAACTCTCAGCTGGTCTAGAACCCAACCTCAAGGCTTACCAACTAGTTTCTTTGGACTAAAGTCCAAAACCATGATCCTCCTTAGAGTGCTGATCATTATCAAAATGATATTGAATAATAATGTTCATGGAAAGTACACACACACACACACACAAATATATATATTTATTCTCAATGAATGGCTCTTTTTTCCATGTGGTGATATTGAAGCCACATGGGCCCCAGGTGCCTTTGTTAATGGAATCTGTCATCAACACTTTGTTTCCCATCACCATGGAGTTGCACCACCCCTCATACTCTTACCATGGAGTGGCTTTGTAGCTAGTATTTTTATTATTATTGAAATATTTACAAATTATATCATATTTAAAATTTGGGACCTCTGGCCACTTAACCAACACTCACACATATGATCGGTCATGTTGGCCCCATAATATATAACATATATTTATGGGTATTCAGGCCACATATTATAAACATATAGGCACACAAGCCCGCAATATACATCCAACTCACCATCTTGATAACAAGTACATATGTCCACATTATAAATGGGTGGGGGTATTACATCAATCCTCCCTTATTTTATGCAATGTCCTCAATACCTCTTATTCCCACAAGCTAGATCTATTATGGAAATTCCATGTCTTCATGTATTGCTTCATCCTAGAGCATCTTCTACTTCCTAGTTCCATTTGCACATTGGCAAGATCTGAAGATCCTTGCCCCATGTTGATGAGCATACCATCTCCACATTCTCAACCTTGTTACAGATATAAGACATCAAACCCATATCAATAATGACATCTATAGTCAGTTCTCACATATATAAACACATATACAGACATATATATGGAAATATTTTTCTCTTTTCATCCAGGGTAGTAGCAATAAAATATACAATCATAACTAAATATGAATTATGAAGAAACAAATTTCATATAATGTGAAAATCCAAAGTCAAAGATAGCTTTCAGATGCCCTAATCACAATCATGGTTCCTAAAGATAACTTTATGCAAACAACTATCTATTCTTTGATGCTAGTTGTTTCATTTCCAAATTCCCTCACTCTTGTTGGTTCGTATCCTATAGGATTTCCATTTCACCATTATTATCTTGTAGCTCACTCTTTAAAACTTATATCATGTTTTCTAGACTATTTTCATCTATCACTTCTCTTAGTGTCTCAATATATGTCTTAAAACATTATATATCTAGTTTTCCTTTCTCTATGTATCTTTCATTATTTTCATTTTGCTGGTGCACTTGAATGGACAAATCCATGTTTTCTTCCTCGTGCAATTTAGTAAGCTTGAATTTTTTCTAGTCATTATGCTTTTGTATTCCATTAGCTCCTAGAAATCCCTCTTCCTTTCATAAACCTTCATCTGCTCATCTTCTATATTTTCAAAATCATTTTGAGCTTCTCTTTCCTCTTCTTCTTAGTGTTTATGCTCAAGTTCCAGAATTTGTCTCTCCAAATACCTACTAAATTGCCTATATTCTTCAGTGCGATGATTAACCAAAGGTCAAAATTTATTTAATTTTATTGCCAAAGTTGTACCAAGTCTGTCATCAGTCGTTAACTTGTCACATACATGCTAGTTTGATCATTTCCATACATATTTTTTCATAAAGAGTAGCTTGTTTCTCTTGGCATCGCACCTATAATGATTTATCATATCCTACATACAAATCCAGTTAGAATATCTATTGTAGATATGCTACAACATGTATACAATCTTGTCAAATGATTTGTTAACATATTATAACCTGTTATGTCATTGTCATCCACTAGCACAAAATTTGTGAAAACCTAACATTAACATGTCATTAACCTATGACACACTTGTAGTAATCAATATGTAATCGTATGTGATAAAAAAGTCATAAACATGTCATAGAACCTGCTATATACCATTTTACTCCCTCTGACCAATTCCTCTGTTGTAACCTGTAATGATTGTGTCGTCTACCCCAAATAGTATCCTCTACTAATTCACCCAAAGTAGCATCCTCTTTCCTCTAGTTACCAGTTAGAGGAGTCTCCATGGGTTTACTACTCTCCATGTGGAACTTCTTGAGTATCGTGTTGGCATACTTTCCCTAAGACACAAATAGTTCCTCATCACATTTCCATACTTCCATCCCCAAAAATTAGTGTATGAGCCCCAAGTCCTTCATTTTGAACTCTCTTGCAAGATATTCTTTGCAAGACTTGATTTGATTAGCTTTTCATTGCTTGTCACAATCAAATCGTCGATAGATAAAACAATAATCAACAATTAACCTTCAACCACAATATGGTAAATGTTCTCATCTACTTCACTTTTGGTGAAGCCCAATTCGGTGAAATAGCTATCGATCCTAGTTTACCAAGCATGAGGTGATTTTTTCAGTGCATATAATTCTCGCTTGAGTTGACACACATGTGACTCTCTATTGAAGGTCTCAAATCCTTAAGGATATTCAATATACACCTCTTCCTCAATCATGCTATTGAGGAATTTTGTCTTTACATCCATTTGATGTATTCCATCCCATCTGCACTGCTAGTGTTAGAATGGACCTAATTTATGAGTACCTTGCAACAAGAGAAAAAGTCTCATTATAATCAATCCCCTCCACCTGAGAAAACCCTCTAGCCATAAACATGGCCTTATGTTCCTACACACTATCATATGCTGCTTGCTTTACCTTGTAAATCCATATGGAACTCACCACTGACTTGTCTGCCAGTCTTGGGACCACATTCCAAACAATGTTCCTAACAATGGGTTCATACTCCTCAACCATCGGATCAATCCAAACTAGTTTTTGCACTACTTCATTAAAATAGGATGGCTCAATATCTACACATTCGCTCATCAGAGCCATGTAGCCATTGTACTTCTCCAGTGACTTCCTCTGCCTGCGCTATGATGTGGGTGCTCCCACATTCTCTCTAGGATCATCCGATAACCTATCAACCTCACTTTTTTGCTTTATCCCATCTATGGAAGACTCTACAGGAGTGAGTGTCTCCACTCCCTGCTCCTCTACATGTGGTTGCTCCACATCATCCTAAGCTTCCTCCTTAGGAGCTAAAATCTCCTCCACCGCATGTAGATAAAGCTCCCTCTCAAGGGAACATCTCATCGCCTTATCTGAATCAAATTTTACATCTTTGCGAACCACTATCATCCTATTAGTTGGAAGGTACACCTGATAGTTGTGAGGTGTATCAGTGTACCCCACAAATATGCCCAACTTTGTTGTTGGCTCTAGCTTTTTCCATGCATCTTCTGTAACATGGAAGTAAATGGATGAACCAAAGATTCTGAAGTGTGCCACATCTAGTTTCTTCCTTGAAAAATCATCTTCCAACATACTGAGTCCTAAGAATTTGATGAGGGCTTATGTTTTGTAAATAAACAGGTGTGTTGCATGATTCAACCCATAAGTGTAATGGTAGGCCATGATCATGTAACATCGCCCATGCCACTCGAATAATAATATTTTTCTTCCTTTCAATCACCCCATTATGTTGTGGGTTATGAGATGCTATCAACACTCATCGAATCCGTGCTGATGTATAGAAGTTTTTGAACTCATTTGACACATACTCTCCATCATTATCACTCCTGAGAACATTAACTTTCCTACCAGTATCTTCTCAACAAGTTCTTTAAATTCACAAAACTTAGAAAAGTCTGATCTTTCTTCTACATGAAGAAGATCCAACTCTTACAAGAAAAATCATCATGAAATATCACATAATACTTGTGCTTGCTCGTGGATGCTATCGAGAATGGTCCACACACATCTAAGTGAACTCGATTGAGGATCACCTGTGCTCGATTCTCTTTGTCATGAAAGGAAGCTTTGGTGTGCTTTCCCAATGTACACCCTTTGCATGTGTCTACCTTATCTAGTGTACCTTTAGGAAGGCCAGTAGAAATTTTTTGCACGATATTCAAAGTGCCATGGTGCAAGTGAACCAACCTCCCGTGCCACAACTCACCGATATCTTGGCTTTGCACCTTCTCTGCTTTAGTGCTCAAGGAAACACAATATTATACCTCCAAATTGTAGAGGTTCTTCACTTGAACCCTTATCCTCTTCAACTATCCTGTGGCTATGTGATGAAGGAACGCCTTTCCCTTACTAAATATCACATCATAGCCTTTATCCTCCAACATGGAAACATAAACGAAGTTCTTCTTCAAACCAGTAACATACATAACATCTCACAAAGTGACGGGAGAACTAGACTCCCTCTAAAAGGTAATTGTACCAATGCCAGTTGTGTTATACCTCCCATCACCACCCATCTCGATATGCATATGGAGATCCTTCTCCTCCAAGTTACTAAAGAGATATTTGTTACCGGTCATTTGGAAAGAAGCTCCACTGTCTAGGTACCACACACTACCCATCATCGATGACACCATACAAACAATGAGGGTAAAATCTAGTTCGAACTCTGAATCAAGAGCCTCACCTACCGCTCCTCTCGAGGTCTCCTTACCGGCCTTCTTATGCAGACACTTTGTGGCAAAATGTCCCACCTCGTGATAGTGAAAACACTTGATTTTCGTCATGTCCTTCTTCTATTCACCCTGACAAGAACCAGATTTGGAATAGGATGACCTTCCCTTCCCTTTATTTTCCTTACCCGCTAAGGCACAATTATCCTCATCATCATTCTTTGATGATGATCCATCTTTGGCGTTCCGCTGAATCTCTTCTTGTACTAAGTTGGACCACAATCATTCCCACTCTAGTAGTTTCTCCCTCCCATTAACTAAGTTCTAGTAACTATGCCAACTCTTGGGAAGTCCTAGAAGTGCTAGACTCACCATATCATCTTTGGCAATAGTAATCCTAATGCTTCCAAGCTCATATCAACATTCGGTGAACTTGGTAAAGTACTTCAGAATAAAATCACCTTTCTCCATCTTGATCTTTCTAAGTTTTTCCTTCAGTGTCATCTTCCTATGGTCATTTCTATTTTGAAATAGGTTCGTCAATGCCTTCCACATTGCAAATGGAGTTTCCTTACCATGGAGATTCAAGAAAATATCATCTCAAACTCCTACAATAATCCTTCTCACTTTTCCCACACACTTTTTCCATTCAATCAGATCTTTAGCATCAGATGTTGGAGGTTTTAGAATATCATCATCTATGAATTCCTTTAGCCTGTTGTCTTTCGGTACCGCATCCATCATGTCCTTCCAATCTATGTAATTCGAGCTGCCCTCCAGGGCATACTCAAGTATCAAACCGTAGAATTCCATATTTTTGACTCTGAAGTATGAGCCTACAAATTCAATTTCACCCACACAACAAACTTGAATTATCCTCTTCTATAATGTTTTCACCTCTGTTAGCATGTAGATTTTTACTTGTAGATTCAACAGCTTATGTGATATGCTAAAACATAAGACATGAATTGATCCAGGTCGATATTGGTGGCAACCCACCTATTCCACTTGGACCCCAACACTGTCTCCTTCAATTTTCATTTTCCTTAATTGCAACACAATTTACTGTTTTGGGCATTTTTTCGGTTCCTAAACTTCTAGAGCCGTTTTGAGGCCCTAAACAATGTTTTTAAGGAAAAATGAAGAGACCAAAAAAGTCCCAAATAGGATATTTGGTTTGTTTTTGGCATCCTCTTTGAGATATTTGAAACGAGGGATTATTATAGCCAAACAGAGATTGTATGACAAAGTTATGACCTAGGAAATCGATGTACCAATTTACCCAAATGTGGCCCATAGTTTTGGTGCTTAATCTCCTAGGGTTAGTGGTGGCTTAAGGGGGCTTGACCTTGTTTTAGAGTTGTTCACACCAACCAACAAAACCCTAATTGCTAGCCCTTTCAGAAACAACTTGTATAGCGCAGGCTACAGTCTCACTCGAAGCAATGTTGGGAGATGCTAGAACCAGGTTTCTACATCTGGAGACCATGTGATAAGTGATCTTAAGCCTTTGCCGCTCAAATCTACCTTCGCACAGATCTGTATCCTTCTAGGGCCCTCTCCTACAATTCTAAGAAAATGGCTTCTAAACCTTTGAGAAGGTCTACATTCAAACTTTATAGACCTTAAAGAGGTTTTCTATCCAGTTTCACAAACGAAATAATACCCCTAGATATGCCTTCACGCAGATCTATCCAACTCATCCGAAATCCTAATAGAATTAACCCTTATCTTCGCGAAAATAGATAATTACTTAGTTCATCCATAAATATTATAGATTCAATAGGTTTGCACAACATTTATGCATTATTCCATAGAAAACATATCATTGAGCGACAAAATATAACATGAACCAAAATAAAAATAATACTCATAAGCCAGATAATTGTCCCAAAAATAGTCTTTATTAAGCTCAACGTTTAGTTTACAGACTTCTTCTACCCTACACACTCAGCTGCGGACTTACCAAGGCCTCCTATCCACTCAATTGTAGGAGCCTTCCCCTTTCGCATAAGTACAAGAAGCAAAGCCTTCCTCCCTTAGCACTTGTCCGGAAAAATCTCTATCCTAACTTACTTACTTTTCTACTACCTCTTAGACTCGCTATGACTCAAATATATATATATATATTTTCAATACAATACCACAGTCTACGGACCATGCGTGAGTCTCCAAAACTGACCTATCACTTACCCAATCAAGGGGTTAAATTCCCTTTGACTCCTATCTAGTTGTGCGCTCTGCATCCACATTTCGCGAAGACTTTATATCCTTTACAAAACTTTTACAAACTTTGGTTAAACTAACCCCAAAACCGACCCTGGGGACCCTTTCCCAACAGGCCCCCAACAAAAACATGGCGACTCGCCCTCGAGTCACTCGGTTGGCACCTCGATCTTGCTGTGAAGGCCGCCTAAATCGACCTGTAATGTTGTAATATCAACGAAGCTCTGCATCACATCTTGGTGCACTTCCTCTAACAATTTTTCTGTCATGGGGCCTTCTACTTTTAGGTGCATCATTTGTTGTGTCTACTGTATTTTCCTTAACTTTTCCTGAAGTGATAAAGTAAGCTAATATAATTCCTCTATCCATGGTTGTGGTCTAGCATTGAGAAGGCCCTCTTTTCTTTGTAGTTCTTCCATCTTTGACACCAACTACTTGTCTACCTGCAATCGCGCAAGGCATTGGACTGGCACCAAACTGCACACAGTCACTCATACTTCATCATACTTGCATTGTGTCTCCCAAATGTCTGTGCTGAGCTTCTGTAAGTTTGGGTCCTTCTGCAAGGTCATCCATAAGTCCATGGCCTGATCAAATAGCATCGCGTAGTCTGTGATTATGGTATCCAGTGTTCCCATGTTTTGTCATGATCATTGCTCTGTGTTTCTCCTGGACCTCTGGCAGAGTGGTGGGTTGCAATTTCAGCTGCAGCTCTGAGGTCTTCATCTAAAAATTGAATGTAACTTTACCGATCTCATCCTTCGACGCATGGAACGTAGCAGCCAATTCTCTAATTTTTGTTATAGCTGTGGCATCCTTTGGGATGTTCAACTTTGGAATTGACTTGCATGCATGCTTTATTGCTATCTCCAAGCTCTGACTTTGCGCTTGCATCTCCTTCTTTTATTTTAGTGCCTAAGCTTTCTTCGTGAACATCTGCCCATTATTTACCTTATATTCACTAATCACTGCAAGGGCGTGCTTCTCCATGATGCTTAGATCATCTAAAATTCCTTGATGCAGCGCATGGAGGGATTTAAGTGGTAGCGTGGCCAAGTTCACCTCCATATATTTAACAATACTTAATACAACATGGTCTTCCACTGATTCTGTGCAAACAAACCCTTCTGGTAAAGGTATGACTCTGAGGCCCAGACTCTATTCCATATCTGCTACTGTCCCGCTCCCTTATGCCAGGCTCACTTGCACCCCACTCACTTGAATCATGCTAGTCCTGATTTGCAGCTCATGCAGATCCTTCTGGATGCTACCCATCATATGCATATATTGTTGTTGAAACTGCTTCCATAACTATGTTGTGGTGTCTCTGACCTTGTCACTGATCTCATCGAGATCCCCTTCTATGACGACCATCAGATCAATGTGCATTTGCTTGTATGATTTATGCTTCTTTCTTGGCCCAACAGTGGTCTCCTTTTCGCGCTTCTTCACTATGAAGGGAATGCTCTACTCCTCTCCACCGTCTCCTTCCTTCTCTGAGTGTTCCGGCTCATCTGTATGATGGGAAGCCTATTTTTCAACTTCCTCTATTCCAACGCATTATGCCTCAACATTCTATTTCACAACACACTCTTTCTCAACACGCTCTTTCTCTACAGCTACCTTAGCAGCAAAATCTTTCACTTTCTATTTAGCTAATTCTCACGCTACATTTTGTGCTAATTCTTTATGCTTCTACGCAACTGATGTCTACACAGCGGAGTTGTCAGCACCCTTACTGGTACCTGTACTAAGGTATATGGGTTTGCGCCACTCTGTTGGCAAACTTCCCACGATCTCTTACACATCTGTCTTTGAGACCAAGTATGGAAGCTTGTACCATATATTCTTAGGGTCCTTCTGCACCCTGATTGATACATTGTGGAAATCAACCTTGAACTCTACAAAGGCCCTTAATTTCTTGAACAAGGTTGGGGACAACTTTGGCCACCAATTGACTAGCATCCACAGATCCATCTCCATTAAGATCCAGAAAATATTTGACTCCTTAATCCTCTCCAGACCCTTTTTTTCCCACAGTGAAGCGAACATCACTGCTTTTGGTAAATTTTCCGGCTGTGGGGGAAACTAATTTCCCTCCAGAAATCTCCATGCTACTAATACAATTAACAACAGTAGCCATGCATCATGAAATAACTTATTGTCCTCCTAAGCTTCAAGACAGTTCGTGAGGAACTCCTTACACAAATACTTCACCCAGTTATATTGTACTCCTTTTGTGCACTAGGCAACCAATGATACTACCTGCATTGGAACTTCCCCTGCGTGACATTTCCTCATAATTTTTCCTACAAGTATTTGGGCAGCGAACTGCACCACCTGGTCTTGAATAGAGTGGATAGAATATCCATGCAACTTCTTCATGAGACCAAAATTCACCTTCATCTTATTTGCTAACTCCTTTTCTCCACTTTTCCCTACAAACTCCTTGGCAGGGTCCACCCCTTTGTAGGGCAACTTTATAATATGATGGATGAGCATATTCGTAATCAAGATGGGCTCCCCAAGCCATAGGCACCCATCATGCACCAACGCGAGCAGTTGGCACACACACTATGTTGATTATTGATCTGTTAAAATGTGGCACATAGAACATGTGTAGCAATAGAACCATTTTTTGGCTTAAGGGGGCCTGACCCAGGTTCATATTTTTTCACGCCAACCAACAAAACCGTAACTGTTGTCCCTTTCGGCAACAACCTGCATAGCATAGGCTGCAGTCTCACCTGAAGTAGTACTGGGGGATGCTAGAACCAGGTTTCGACATCCAGAGACCATGTGATAAGTGATTTTAAGCCTTTGTCACTCAGATCTACCTTTGTGCAGATCTGTATCCTTCTAGGGCCCACTACTCCAACTCTAAGGAAATGGCTTCTAGACCTTCACAAATGTCTACGATCAGACTTTATATAGCCTAAAGAGGTAGTCTATCCACTTTCACACACTAAAACAATAACCCTAGATCTGCCTTCACGTAGATCTATCCAATTCATCTGAAATCCTAAGAAAATTAACCCTTATCTTTGCAAAAACAGATAATTACATAGTTCATGCATAAATATTATAGATTCAATAGGTTCACGTAGCATTTACACATTATTCTAGATAAAACATATGATTGAGCGACAGAACATAACATGAAACAAAATAATAATAATACTCATAAACTAGATAATTGTCCCAAAAATAGTCTTTATTAACATCAGCATTCAGTTCACAGACTTTTCTACCCTGCGCACTCAATTGCAGGGGTCCGCGCACTCAACTGCGAACTTATCAAGGCCTCATCTCCACTCAGCTACAAGAGCCTTCCCCTTTCACCTAATTACAGGAAGCAGAGCCTTCCTTCCTTAGCACTTGTCTAGAACAATCTCTATCCTGGCTTACTTACATGTCTACTACCTCTCGTTATGACTCAACTACATATAGCTTTTTTCAATACAATACCATGGTCCGCAGACCATGGGTGAGTCTCCAAAACCGACCAATCACTTACCCAAACAAGGGGCTAAATCCCATTTGACTCCTATCTAGTTGCACACTTTGTATCCACATTTTGTGGAGACTTTACATCCTTTACAAAACTTTTACAAAACTTGGTTAAACTAACCCCAAAACTGACCCTGGGGACCCTATCCCAACAATTATGTTTTTGTATATTTAGGGTTTTCCATTGTTTCTCAATAATAGATAGGTATTGGAGCCTCATTGTAACATAGTTCAGAGGCATGTAGCCACCACATCTCTCCTTAGAGATAATCTACCATCGCATGAGCTAGTTTATTTCCATTCTGCTTGTAAGCATATTTCATTATTTGGATATTAATGAAATGAAGTGTTCATTATGATGCATTTTTGTAATTATGGTTATATTGTAATATTTTGCATTCCTATTTAAGTTCGGACCAGTGGTTTTAGAGTGATCTACTCTTTCTCTATTTTTTTTTGCATTTCCCTAATGAGGTCAGGGTATAAGGAGTTAGGGCTCGATCTAGTTGAACCTTTGCAAGACCAACCTCACAAACCCTGACAGCTTCCCATGGAGGAAGAAAAGAAAGACCTGGGCATAGGAGATCCTTTTAAATATTGCTCAAGAAAGCCCTTGAGCGATAGAGGTATGCAATGATGGATAACTTTTCCCAAGTCCTTCGATGGCTACCCACAAGTGACGCATCTTCATCCAACACCACTATGGAGGTGCCACTCCTTTTAAGGTACAAGTTAACTTCGATATTACCATATTTGAGGGAAAAATAGATACAGATGAGGTAGATAAATGGTTGAATCTGTTGGAAGGATATTTTTTAGTTCATGACTATTCCAATAAGGAAAAATTACTTTTTCACTTCTCAAATCTATCCCACATGTCAAGGACTGGTAGGGAACCTACTATGAACAAAAGGAAGATCTAGAGGAGGGGGAATGTCTCTTCCACTCATAGATGTCGGAGAAAGGTTCTTCGTTGCATTTCATTTTCAACAATGGGAGCCAAAAGAGCCTCATTTTAGCAGAGGTCGTGAAGTGGCTAGGCCTACCGATCAGAACACATCCACAGTCGTACACCATCGGACGACTTCAACAAGGACGAGATCTTCACGTCAGCTAGCAGTGTCATCTTCCGTACAACATCAACTCCTTCATGGATGAGGTATTGTGTGATATTGCTCCTCTCAAAGTTTGTGATCTATTATTAGGACAACAATACTTGTGGAAGCGACATGATGTATATGAATCTAGACCTCACTCTGTGATTATTACTTTGGGCAATAAGTTGTACAGGATACCAAAGGTAGCCCTGCCTACTTTCATCTCTTTGATCACTGCAAAGAATTGCACTAAGATCATTTTCAAGACCAGGAATTTATTTTTCCTTATGGTTCACCCTAAGGGCAAGAAGACGAACAAGGTTGTGGAGGAGTATAAGGACATTTTTGTGTCACCTACAATGGTACCTCTGCACTGTCAGGTCAATCACACTATCGATCTGACTCCAGGGATGCCGCTACCCAATGGACCAATCTATTGACGCTCTGTTATGGAGAACGATAAGATCAAGAGGTAGATTCAGGATTTGTTGTAGATAAGGCACATCAAGCCAATCTCATCACCTTGTGGGAACCTGATTGTATTGGTAGAGAAGAAGGACGAGACATGGAGACTCTGTATTGACTATCGGGCGCTAAACAAGATCAGTATCCAGAATAGGTACCTAATTGCATCTATATATGACCTTCTTGAGAGCTCAAGGGGGCCAAATATTTCAAAAATATTGACTTGAAGTCTGGTTATCACTAGGTTCCTATTGAACCCTCTGATGTGTGGAAGTCTACCTTAAAATCCAAGGAGGTCCTTTTCAAATGGTTGGTCATGCTTTTTGGGTTGACGAATGACCCTCAAACCTTCATGAGATTGATGGACAACATTTTTTGACGCATCACCAATGCATTCGTGGTGGTGTATTTAGATGACATCTTGATCTTTAGCCAAAATTGGGAAGATCAGCTCCACCATATTTAACAGGTCCTTCAAACTTTGTGACAACACAAGTTGGGTGCCAAATTGGAGAAATTCACTTTTGGCATGAACCAGGTTTAATATCAGGGGTACATCATTAATTATCAAGGTGTGCCTATGGACCCAACCAAGATACAAGTCATTCGAGGTTGGCCAACCCCAACCACTCTAAAAGAGCCCTGCACTTTTTGGGCCTTTCCAATTTCTACAGCAGGTTCGTGTTGGTGTTCGCTCATATATCTTGGCCACTAAGTCAAGTCACCAAGGGCTGAGCGAAAGATTTTTTTTTTGGTATGAAACACAAGAGAAGGTGTTTTCCAAGTTGATGCATCACCTCTACTCTACACAAGTGCTCACATTACTAGACCTGCAACAACCATTTGAGATTGAGACAAATGCTTTCGACTATGCTATTGGTGTGGTTCTTACTCAACAAGGGCATCGAGTGGATTACCATAGTGAGACACTTTCAGGCACAGTCCAAAAGTATCCCACTTATGAGAAAGAAATGTATTCCATTGTGCAAGCATATCGTGAATGGAAGAATTACATTATGGGGAAGGAAATGGTCATACACATAGACCACTAACCCCTATAGTTCATGCAGACACAAGGGAAGTTGCAGAATGATTGCCATCAGAAATGGTCCACATACCTGCAAAAATTCCATTTGGAAATTAAGTAAAAGAAGGCCATCACCAATAATGTTAAAAATTGCCTCAGTCGACCATTAGTCATGGCGCTGATCACTGTGCTCGACTCCTGTGGGCACGAGACTTCAGGGTTGCCACATCTCTATGAGAGTGATCCAGAATTCGGCAGCACATATCAGACACTCCTTGAAGGTAAGAAAGTTCCAAATTTTCACGTCCAGGATGCACTATTATGCCACGTGTGACACATCTGTGTTCCTTCAAGTGAGTGTGCTAAGATGATTTGGGAGGTGCACTACAGTTGGATCGTTAGACATTTTGGAGTAGAGAAAATAGTGGCATTACTGGAGAAGTATTTTTATTGGCTAAAACTTCGTTCAGATGTTGGGAGGTACATTAAATCTTGCACTGTTTGTTCCATTTCTAAATCAACCATCAAGAAACAACACCTACTCATCTTCCTACTCCTATTCGACCTTGGGAATCCATCTCCATGGATTACATGTTGGGCCTTCCTTCTATTAAGGACAACAACAATTGTGTTTTCGTCGTCATCAATAGATTCTCTAAGATGGCCATTATGGCGGCCTGCAAGAAGAGTATCACAATAGAGGCCACTACTAAGATATTCTTTGAGCGAGTGTGGGTACACTTTGGGATCCCACAGTCCATTGTCTTTGATTAGGACAACAAATTCTTGAGAGCATTTTGGTCAAGTATTTGGTCGATGCTGGATACCAAACTCACTAAGTCCATGACTTTCCATCCCCAAACTAATGGCCAAACAAAATTCGTCATCAGGATGATCACATACATCCTTCACACATACAACTTGAAGTATCCATGCACAAGGTATAAAAGCCTTCCCTATGTTCAGATCTACAACATAGCTCTCCATAGATCAACAAGCCAAGACCTCTTTCAGGTAGGGTTTGGATTTCAGCCATTATGTCCCATTGATGTAGCCATACCATTTGCAACTACTCATGGATATTTGACTCATGTCCAATCCGAAGTCGACAGGGCTAACAACTTCATTGAATGCATTCAACGCATCTGCTAGTGGGTCCATCATATATTGGACAAAGCCAATGCTAAGTACAAGTAGTGCCATGATCAGCATTGGGTGTCGCACAAGTTCCAGGTGGGAGACAAAGTTTGGCTAGATTTGCAGAAGGAGAACCTCGCTGGACCGTATCACAATATTTGCCTACAATCATATGGGCCATACACCATGACTAAGGATGTAGGGGACAATTCCTTTGAGCTCAACATTCCACTGTTCCTTGGTCTACACCCAATGTTCAATGTAGACTGCCTTCGGCCATACTTTCCACCATTGTTGCACACATCTGACATTGCATAACAACTCACACCAACAGAGATAAACCCAGACTAAATGGAATAGAAAATAACTGATAGGATCATGGACACATATATCAAGAACACTCGCCAATAGAATATTCAATTGTATCGGGTTGTAAAATCTGGCTAACTCCTACACCAAGGCAAGTTGCTCACTAGGGACCAAGTTCAAAAGAAGTTTCCCCATCTCTTGGAGGCATTCAATGCAATGGGGACCATTATTTCCTAAGTGGGGAGGACCGAACCAGGTGGATATTGGTGGCCACCCTACCATTCCACTTGGACCTCCAACACTGTCTCTTTTAGTTTTTTAGTTTCCTTAATGTAATATCCTTGGTGAAAATTTCATGTAATAAAAGTTAAGAAAGGAAAAATAAGACCATGGTTAAGGGACACTTATTCCAAGCTGAATGTTGGGAAAAGGTATCCTAGTGGGCGTCACTAGATGTGTGTTTTGGCTAAGGAAAATTGGAAAAGGATAAGGTAAAGACATTAAAAGGAAAAAATCAATTTTTGGTACATTTATTTATGAAAATAAAAAGAAAATAGGAGAAAAGGAAGGTAAAAGGTCACAAGTTGCATGTGAGGAGGAAATTGAAGGAAAATAATGGAAAATGAAGAAAATAGAGGCCTCATTCATAAAAGGGCTTCTGAGGATGAGTTCGTAACCTTTTGTTAGTTCAAGATTAAATATCTCTCATTATTTTCCCTCTCTCTCTCACTCTTGGTCACTTAGATTTTTCTTGGCGCACTCTAGTTTTGGATCAAGGAAGGAAAAGCAAGCAAAAGGAAAGGAAGGAAATCAAGGATCAAGGAAAGGAAATCAGGATAAAGTAGCTTCAGATGGAATAATTGCAGGTAACCTTTTTCATGTGTGATTTCCTTACTGGTTTGGACATGCATGGCGTTTAGTGAAAATTTTAAGGATGAAAATTTATCTTATAGTTTAGAAACCTTAGCGAAACTTGCTAGTCTCAAACATACAAACTATAAAACGTTTGATGATATTCTTGTAAAAATATTCAAATTTTTTATGATATTATATAGCCTTTACAAAACTCCGGCAAATTTTAAGGTAAAATAATTTTATACTATAAAATTTGGGCAAATCATTTTTAGAAAAAATGGATTTTAGTGAATCTTTTTTTGGAAAAAGCATGGAAAAGTAGCCCACCTATGAATATTAGCCCCTAAAATTTTCCATGATGGCATTGCATGTTGGTGTATGGTTCTCTTGTTGTCAGTGGCATGGTTTTGTAGGCTTATGACAGTGGTTTTCAGCCTAGCCTTTCCTTTTTCTGGATGCCATGGTATGTTGGGATGTTTATCTCGATTTTGGGCTTTGGTTTGTTGGATGGATTTCGAAGTTTGGGGCGGTGGTGGTCTCAAGTTTCATTCCTAAAGGCCTATTGTGCTATTCAAGAACCCCCCCATTTATTGGTATAATAGATCATATTCTATTAGTAAATGGGGACCCATGATAAAATCCTTGAAAAAGAAATTTAGCACTTAGACACTTTCTTTTAAGCTTTTTTAATAAAGCAAGATATCGAGTCAAAACCCTTTGAAAGCTAGTAATCCTCGCCTTTTCACATATCGCTCGACCAAGTGTGTCAAAAGCCTTATTAACAAGAAAAATTCATGAAAATCGATTAAAAGAATCGTCACACTTAACTTAAATATCATTAAGATTTTTAGTTAAAAAGAAGATAATACCTGAGGCATTTCCTATTAAAATAAAGCCTGTATCGCATATAGTCATTCACAAAGGGTGCACTCTCACAAAGCATGTTTAAACTTACAAAATGTGATATTGCGATGAGATGGTCAACCTTATCGCATCACGTAAGAACACTTAGGAAAGGTCTGAAATCTTACGAACTGTGTGATGTTGCGAAATGCTATAAAAGATTGGACCCGATAGAACCCAATATCATAAAATGATGATTAAAGTCCATCGTGTGATGAAAATCACTTTATAAGGTAAATAGATTTGAATAATTAAGAACACACCACTTATCCCACATCTCGCATCCCGTAGTAACTTAAGGAACTTTAAGAAAGCACACAATAAAACATGTGAAATATGATTTACGACATTGCGTCACAATCGCAAAATCGACATTCTCGCAACTTAAGTCTACCACCTTCAAAGCCATCCTTACCATTTTGTGATGCAATACATTAATGAGTAATAAAAGTAGTGATAAGGTGTTGGCTTGATGGGGCCTGACTCAGGTTTAGAAGTGAATTAGCTGAACAAATCCCAAAACAACCGGCACTTTTGGAAATAGCCTACGATGTGCGGACTAAGGTCTCACCCGAGGTAGTATGGGATGGTGTTGGAACCAGGTTTCTGCACCCTAGGGATGTCTGGATGAAGTTTACTGGAGGTTCACGAACCAAACCTGTGCTCTTACGTTGCTTCGCGCAGTTATTTATCCTTCGCACAACTATCAAACCTTCGTGTCCTGTGCAACTGCTTCGCGCAACTCTATAAGGAGTGCAACGAAGTGTTATCTTACTCTTGTAACTTATTGTGCTTACTTAGTGTAGTTATTAATTAATTTGAGTGGGCCCAATACTTTCATTTATTAGTCAATACTTACATAGATGCACACAAACATTAAACTGTAAACAGATGCATAAAAGGAACAGATACATAGATACGTGATAATTCAAAATCAACTTAGCTTTTATTACTTTGTCTTTCTTTAGTTACAATCCGACACCTACCCTGCACACTCAGTTGCAGGGGTTTGTGCACTCAGCTGTGGACTTTATGCCTCTACGCACTCAGTGTCAGAGTCTCTACCTACTCCTACTACCTAGACTCGGACTTACAAACGTAGAGCTACTATGTCATACTCATGATCTATTAAAACTTCGTTAAAACTTGACTGAATTTACATCTTAGAGTCTCGCTCTATCTATACAATCCCATGGTCTGCAGACCATGGGTAGGCCAACCTTACAATCTATCACTTTACATACAAAAGGGTGGACAACCTTTGACTTGACTCCATACTTCGCGCTCCACGCACTTTGCAGAGACTTTACATCACAAGTTGACCCAAAACTTCAGGCTTTAAGCCCCAAAACTCTTACGTAGGGGACCCGATTCCCAACAGGCCCCCAACACAAACATCATGACTTACCCTTGAGTCACTCCGTCAGTGTGGCAAGTCGCGCTGCCAAGGCTTCACAGTCTGCCATCCCTATGAGTGATGCAATACAATCTGTTGCTCTGTCATTGCCTCCTGCAACGCTTCTTCAAGCTCCTGCTCCATTGCCCCTACTAATTTGCTTAACTTATGATGCTCATTCTGCTCTATGACAAATCATAGGATTTTATCTCTAGCTGATATTTCAAATGTGTAAACTGTTGGTGTAAGGGCAATAAGCTTGCAATCTTTGATTCAGTTTACTCAATTATTGCCGAACTTGTGTTGTAATTTTGGAAGAGAGTTGTTGTTATCCACGAGGTCCCAATATTCAAGTTTCATCGTGGGCACGTGGCCCAGAGCTGGAAGTCATTCTTTTATCTCAAGATTCACCATCTTGCCCTTATCTTCCATAGATAGCTTACCAAACCACGGGTTCTGCGAATACATTCGGACTGGTTCTGCTACCTGCGGGTCCTTTTTGGGCCTCGGTGTTCAGGGTGATTTTGGAATTTCCGGTACATCTCTCGTTGTTGGCGTTGGGCTCGACGCGACATCCTTGGTTGTCGACATTAAGCTATTCAGAAGGTCCTGTGCCTCTTTCGGCAATGTTGCAAACACTGTGCTTGCTCTCAAAGCATCGATGTTTGATAGGTCCATACCTACTTGATAGCGAGATAACTTAATTGTCAAGATGCCACGGGGTGTTCAGTGGATGACCAGTTGTGATTTATAGGCTTGCTGAATTTCAAATTCAACTGTTCCCCCCTTATTCGGGTCATTAATGCGAGATTTACGGAAGATCGCTCCGAATCTGGCTCTTAATTCGTATCTTAATTGCCCGCCGCCTGCTCCTTTTTTCTTTAACTCCTCCATCTTGTCATGAACAGTGACAACAATAGTCACTTCATAGACCATTCGTGTGGCAGCGCACCCCCTGGTACACGGTCGCGAACCTTGTAACTGTCTGACTCTGCGCATACCCCTGTTATTGCACAACCCCCATACAGACTTGTTTATAGGCCCCCGCTCTCTTTCAACTATATGGAGTGGTGAGATTGTTCCTCCAACGGTTAGTCAGGTGGGCATACCACCTTCACGTAGCACCATCACATCCCCTGGAATAGTCCGCAAAACATCCTTCATGAACGCCACTGGTTGTGGTGCGCTCTCCCGATTTCTGCGCTGAGTAAGATGTGGCTTCAGCCATGGAATGAGACCAACTAATTCATGGAGGTACTTCTTCCACTCGGCCTAAAGTGTGTGTGCATCTGGTTGCACTGTTTTAGTTCTTACCTCAAGAAATTATTTTTTCAATTCGACTCCTAACTTTATGACTTCTTTCTTAGTAGTACCCTGTTTCATTCCAGTTTGCAAAGTTGTTCATTCCCACTACGAATAGCTTCCTGCAGATTTTTGTATTCCTCATCACGTAGTTGTGTGATCTCTTCCGGGGGTTCTTCGCGTGCTGTTCCATTCACTAACATTACTACAACTAGGGCCTTCTGGGGAGGTTCTCCAAGTATATCTTTTCTTGCTTCAATCCCCAGCCTCGGAATCGACTTCACGACCCAGCTTTTACATATTGCCAAATAAGCCCATTTGACTACTGGAACGCTTAGGTCCCAATCCGTGCTTTGTATCTGACATCCCCTACTTACGACTTCACATATCTTAGTGAACGCTTCTTTCCTGATAATTGGTAGTGCGATCCTTCTTTTCTGCCATCGTGCCCTGTTATGGGGTCTAACTTCGAAACTGGTGCGCGCTGGAACAAGCTACCTATTATACATCTGTACTCATTAGCAAAGGTGCGTGCACACGTTATCTTATCCCCTAGAACTAGTTCTTATCACTAACAGTGGTTTTCCAGTTTGTATTTGCATCAATTTTCTACATTCGCGCCAGCTCTCCAATTTTCCTTGATGCATGTCCCACCATTTCGTGGGTGTAGCACACAGAGCCCATTTCAATGCATCAAACCGTTGTTGTTCCGGTACCACAGTTTCAAATTCATGCAAAAATTCTTCCACCACAATCAACCCATAATACATTGATAGATTACGCACCTTCGTGTTTACATAGTGCAGTGATCTCATCATCATATTACAGTTAAGCATAGTCACTTCATGAAAATGATACTACCATCGCTCTATTTCCTCATCTGAATCTGAAGTACAGGAGCTTTCGCGCTCCGATGTAATTCTTCCATCTGCAGTTGAATTCACCCAATCTTGTTCTTGCTCAGTTATTTGATAGATACAATCAAGCTCATCATCATTATCTTCGTCGTCGCGCACCGGCTCAATGTATCATGTGCCTTCATTAGGATCTAATGGTATGACTATGCACAATGCCTTTTTCTCAAAAATCATCTTGCACTTCTTCAAGTTAATTATTCCATTTATATCAGTAGCCCAATCGATGCCTAACAACGCGGGATAGGGATTTCTATCATCAACAATCTCTATTACTTCAACATCGGCCAACACACTTGCTCCCTCAATGTCGATAGTTACTCCTTGCAGTCTCCCCATAGGTATGATCTTCTGCTGGTTCACCATGCGTAATTGAATAGGAGAACATTGTAGTGCAGGCTTGCCCATTCGCTCCCATGTTTACTTTGGCAACACATTCACATCGGATCCCAAGTCCAAAATGACTTGGTCCATTTCGAATTCTTCGATCTGCATGATCAATCTCATTTCTCTTCCAGTGCATGATGCATGCTTTCCTACATTTCATATCGTGCGCGGTTCTTCTGTCCCGGTGCATCTATTGATCAATTCCTGTAGGCCTTTTACCACCCTGGTGTCATGCAGCAATTTCATGCATGTCTCCAAAAAGGTAGCGAGCATCGAAGGATCCATTTTTGATTCATGTAAATCCTTGCTACCTGAAGTGGAGACCTCCACGAAGATCTTCATAGCTTCCATAAAGGTTTCCTTCACGCGCTCCAAATCGAACTCAGGTTCCTTGCAGGAGCCTTATGAACCCATGTATCTTCCTCAGGCTGCTTCCCCTTATTGTCCCCTGTGGTCGCGTCACTTCTGAGCATCATGTTAACATTGGGATCGTCCTCGCGGGGTTCATCTCACATCATCTGTACATTCTAGGTTGGGGCGGGCTACAATACCCCTTTCTTGCGCATCTTCGTGATCAAGGTAAGACAATCCTTTCTCTCATTATTGAATTGGTTACAATATAAACACAATGTCCTAGTAGGATTTGTACAATCACGAGCATAGCGACTAGGCCCTCCACAATTATAGCGAATCAATTGTCCGTGACCCTGTCCAGGTCCCATTCCTCCTCTTCCTTGACCACGCCCTTGAAATCTAGTGTGCAACATGGCCACGTTCGGATGCAGACCTCACATCTCGGTCTGCATTCTATAATTAGAGGTTTGATCCATCATTAAATCAAAACTTCTGCAAGTGCACTCATCATGTCCCATTGATCTGCATAAATTACAAAATAGCTGCTGCGATATCTGTGTATACTTCTATAATAAGTGAAAATTATCCGTATTATGCTTTCCTCCTACTTGACAGATCGCGCACCATAATGTAGGTGTCGCACTGGGTCTGACTTGTGCCTCTGGTCTTAACAGCATAGGTCCTCCTATTGCCAAGTAGTTCGTGAACCCTGGACAATGATCCTTATCATGCCCTTGACCCTTATATTTAACACACCAGACTTCCTCGCGCACTTCTGGTCACGATGTCTTGTCTTGCTTCAAACTCTGCATTTCCCAACACAAGTTCTGTAACTGAGCATGAATCTATTGTACTCCCAATCTTGGATCCTGAATCGGTGTCTTGTGCAGTCTCATTGCCATTTCCAGAGCCTCCACCTATGTGGAAAGTTTCTATTGTGATAGTGCAGTCCTCAAATGTGGCGATAATCAAGCTACAAACCAGGTGCGGTTTTGTTCATCAGTAAGAGTCATATTTGTTTCATGAATCATGCTTTTCAATCTTTGATCCAAGTTCCAGGGAGTCTTGCTTGGAAGCATCGCGATCTCCTTAAACCCAATAATCGATTTTTTTTCTGACTTTGGCCTGTTGTATTCCTTGTTCAGTGCAGTCTAAATTTCCGCAACCCCTGCATTCAGATAGTCATTGGAATGTTTAATATACCATGTCAGCGCGCAGTCCTGCAATGTGCTAACTAGAGTTGGCTTCTTTATATTATTGTCTGCTATGCCATGCGCTTCCCATACTACTTTTACCATGAACCAAAATTGGTCCAGATCTTCGTTCCCTACTACTTTGAACACCAGGAGCTTGATCGCATTTTCCATACTAGATTGCGCGGGTGGTGGAGGTGGAGTGGGTGGGGATGGAGATGAAAAAGGTGAGGAGAGTGGCGGTGTAGGTGGTTGTGGCAATCGCGGAATCCTCTACCTGATCAAACTTACCGTGCTCAATGGTGAAACTTCTTTGCATTCTTCTTCGCTCTCCCTTCATGGAGAAATCAAAGGGCTATTCTCTATTTCTGCGCTATTCAGGTTTCTATAGGGTCTTCCACTTTGCATAGTCCCAAACATCAATTTATTTTCTTAACCCATTTTTCACATAATAGCATTTTAATCCAAGTGTTCAGAGACTTGATGTACTTACCTCACAGTCCCTTAAGGAAGCGTCACTCTGCCTCGCTGTAGCTAACAGTGGTATCTATCACGAACTCAGTGATAAATCTGCCTATAATCCAATCAAGCCAGTGGTTGACAGTGTGCGCGATATTATTTCCCAAGGCTTCTAATCTGCGCACTAATTCCAGAGTCCACACTATTGGTTTATCCAGTCTACACCTTCCTTGGCTATCTGTTAACTTCGTGATCCACTCATATAGTTCCGTTGGGAAGGAGGGAAAGAAAATCTCGTGTATTTTAGTGTACAGATAGTGACCCAAACACTATTCCTTAGATATTCACGGATATCTATTTTCCTGTGTCGCGAACTCATGAATATTATCCAACCATTCTTCAAGCTCTTTCTTCGACGGATTCCAGTGTTCTAACATTAGACATCCCTTAGGAAGATCCTGGTCCCAGCAACAGAACCATTTTTTGGCTTTTTGGGGCCTGACCCAAGTTTAGAAGTGAATTAGCCAAACAAATCCCAAAACTACCAGCCCTTTTGGTGATAGCCTGTGGTGCGTGGACTAAGGTCTCACTCGAGGTAGTATGGGAGGGTGCTGGAACCAGGTTTCCACACCCTAGGGATGTCTAAATGAAGTTTACTGGAGGTTTTTGAACCAAAACTACGCTCTTATGTTTCTTTGTGCAGTTATTTATCCTTCGCGCAGCTATCAAACCTTTGTGTCTTGTGCAACTGCTTCATGCAGCTCTATAAGGAGCGCGACAAAGTATTATCTTACTCTTGTACCTTACTGTGCTTATTTAGTATAGTTATTAATTAATTTGAGTGGGACCGATACTTTCATTTATTAGTCAATACTTATATAGATGCGTGCAAACATTAAACTGTAAACAGATGCATAAAAGGAACAGATACACAGATACGCAATAATTCAAAATCAACTTAGCTTTTATTACTTTGTCTTTCTTTAGTTACAATCCAACACCTGCCTTGCGTACTCAGCTGTAGGGGTTCGCGCACTTAGCTGCAGACTCTAGGCCTCTGCGCACTTAGTTACAGAGCCTCTACCTACTCCTATTACCTAGATTCGGACTTACAGACGCAGAGCTACTATGTCGTACTCATGACCTATCAAAACTTTTTTAAAACTTGACTGACTTTAAATCTTAGAGCCTCGCTCTATTCATACAATCCCATGATCCACAGACCATGGGTAGGACGACCTTACAATCTATCACTTTACATACAAAAGGGCAGACAATCCTTTGACTTGACTCCATAATTTCTGCTTCGCGCACTTCGTGGAGACTTTACATCACAATTTGACCCAAAACTTCGGGCTTTAAGCCCCAAAACCCTTACGCGGGGAACCCAGTGCCCAACATAAGGGACCATTGGTGGCTATTTTATATAGGTTAATGGAATTTATGATTAAAAACGGCTCAATGTGATACAACACCTTTTCATCTACATTTAATTAAAATTCCTTTCTTGCCACCTTTTCAAGTTATATGTATCATTCATTCTCATTGTCATTCTTACTTGTGTTTATCTAATAACTTCCACTTTTCTCCATCTCTGGAAAAATCTACAGGGAGCATTGTTGGAAACAATGGGAAAAAAGGGGAAGGCAGATTCATCTGAGAAATTAGAAAAGATTCCTCTTTTCTTCAATACTACGTGTAGCAGAGACGAAGGAACTACAACTGGGGAGGCTATGTACAACGTATTAAAGAAGAGCACCCAAGGTCACTGGAAACAAAGGCCACATAAGATTCCCAAGAGTCACCTAATGCCTCCTATTTCGAGACATCATGCTCTTCCCTGCACGACCAAAGATAATCCCATATATTGACATGGTCAAGTGGGTAATTGACGAGGAAGAAATTGTATACCAAACATTCAAGAATCACAGGAAAGAGGTCATAGGGTCTTTTTTAGCAGACAACCTGCAAATCATGTACTAGTTACCAAAGACGCAAAAGCTCTACAACAAATAGTTCCTTGAGAAATTTTCCAAGGAGAATGAAGACCTAGTAGACGTCACACAAATCTGGACATAAAATGAAGGCAAGATCAAATGGGATAAAATGGGTATGTACTCTACAACATCTATTTCTCCCCCTTCTAGTTTCGCAGCAACAATGCTATGTAGATTGTTCAATAAACCTGACAGCACCAAGTTTTCTCTGGAATGGATCCCATTAATAGATGCAGCCATGAATGCAACGATAATGAACTAGGCTTAAATTTTGTTAGATAATTGAGCAAAGGCCATTATGGAATATAGGAGAAAAAGAAGTCCCTCTTTAAGGGTTTATCCCCAGTTTTTTATGAGTGCTTTTGGAATGGATGCAATCTGTTTTAATTCTAAATTTCCCATTATGGGATGGAAGTGGATTGTTCAAGACCCGCTTCCTATCCATGTGTACCATAAGACTTTGTGGGAATCGCAGTTTCACCCCCATTTTTACAAAATTTTCGAAGGAGTCATGCTCCCCATCCATAAAGAAATATACAATAGAACCTCCCCTAGGTTTTCTAAAGAGGCCAAAGTGGATATCTTGCCAGTAGCTTGATGGTTTGGGGAGGAGACATTCACCTATATCAGAGTATTTGGGAGCATTTATTCACCGCATGTTCTCCCATATTACGTCCCTGACAAATTATTGGCCAGACAAATAGCCTACCAAATGGCAGGGGAAGGTGGATTAAGTAGAGGACTGAAAGAACAGAAGGCCATTTGGCCTACATTTCCATTTCAATGTGGTGCATTTGTGCTACATGATTTTGTACATGAATGAAAAGAAGCAAAGATTATTAAATCTCTAAAATTAGCTACATTTCCATGAAGGTTGTATGACCCGGATGACACTATTAATAATTTTACTACTATGGTGAAAGTAAAACCACTCACCCATGAAGGGGACCCTTTGATGACCTCTTCCTACATGCAGAAACATATTCACAAGTGTTGCATTTGGCATCGACACTTTTTTCACCATATGATCCTAGAGCTTTCCATGTGTATAGGGAAAAAAGATTATTGAAGGTCCCATTGGAACTATTGCAGATAGAACCAATAAGGGAGCCAACTCCTAGCACATAAGGTAGGATGACAACTCCAAAGAACATTTTGAAGAAGAAACCAAAGAGAGATCTACACATGAGTCAGAGCACTCAGAGCAGCAATCTCAAAATATGTAGGTTTTAACCCCATACAGAAATTACCTGCATACGAATTCTAAAATACAGAAAATAAATAATGTGAGAGCATAACACATAAAACACATATACACAAAGATTTTCCCCTGGATCTTAGAATCGGGACTACCAGCTTTATTTTTCATTATGTTCCTTTGAATGTTACAATACATATTTATACATGCCGAAGCATCCAATACCATGGACCAAAAACCATCACATCCAATACCATGGACCAAAAACCATGCAATCATTGCAATGAAGGG
>APFE030443801.1:26854-46651 GCA_000404065.3 Pinus taeda | reverse complement strand
CGCAAGTATTTATAGGCATCTGAAGGATAGCCTATGCGTGCTGCTAGAAACGGAAAATAACAAACTGTCATGTGCAATAAAAACTAAATAGACACGTTATGAGCCTGCGTGGGTGAGCTGGAGGTCCTGGTCGTCATGGGGATTAAATCCAAACTTATATTATGTTCCCCACGTTCTGCAAAACACGGGCAAGCCACCGTCTGAGCTGACGTGACCAAACAGCTCACGCATCACCGTTAGTTGCCTTCGTTGACCGGATCTTGCCCCTGTTTGACCGGAGGTATGGATGACGTGGATGATTGAACAAATGGCACAGGAACCTTGAGCACCTTGATACCTAAGTACCCATGTGGCTCGTTTGGCAAAGTGACACGTGGAACCTTGAAAACAACAAAAAGGCTGCGGAATCTCCAGATGGCTGTAGAATCATCAGATAGCTGCGGAACCGGCAGAGAGCTGCGGAATGCCTGTAAATATGTCAAAATCTAAACAAAACAGTCACACATTAGCAAAGTTCACTTGATCATGCTTAATGTCATCTAATGTAATGATCTGGGTGGTTTAACAGGGAAAATGAGGTGAAAGAGAGATATAGGTGATGAAAAACAGTAGATAATAGTGAATGATGATGAAAAACAGTAGATAATAGTGAATGATGAGGTGTAGGTTTGAGGCTCTACAGTCCCTAAACTATAATAGGAAGTAAAATTCGAATTTGATATTAACAATAGTTTGTAAATTAATTAATTAATTCATCTTGATTTAATTAGTTAAGGAAAATCAAACTTGAAGTCTATGTGAGGACATGCAACAATTTCTCCATTAATTGAGGAATTTATCCATTAATTAAAGAGATAAGGATGAGTTTTAATTTGATTAGTAATTAGTTGGCTCAGTTAACTGAGTCAAGTCCAGTAATATTGATTTAAATAGTATCTTTAAATTAAGTAAGTTCAGTTAGTTAATGCATGCTTGCATATAAATACTGCTTTTCAGTTAATTGAATATTCTCTCATACATAAATCATGCATGTCAGTTCAGACAAAGACCCAGTTGAGATCAGATGGAGGGACAATGTACTATCAGTTGCTAGGATATTCCTTGGTGAATATACCTTGCATGCAGAAGGATTTCTATCCAGAGAATTGCATTGTTACTTCTTCTTGTTCAGTGAGTGTGATGAGGCCAATTCACACATGTGGCTTCACTGGACCCCAAGAAAAATTGCACAAAGAAATAGGGGCTTGGAGGACTTGAGGACGATATATACTTGTCTATTGAGTCTATGAGCTTCATTCTTTGATTACAGAGAGAGCAGGAAAGCTTTTGAGCTAATTCTTTTTGTAACTTGGACAAGATTTCCACTTGTATGATAATACAGATTTGGGGTTTTACGCTGGTGCTTTCCCTTGGTTATTCCTTCTGTGTTATGTGTGATTGATTTCTTCTTATCAGTTATATGTGTTCAATTGATCTTTGCTCATATTCAATTAAGCTTTCACATAATTGTTTGTAGAAGTAGATCAAGTATTTTGCTTTAGTATATTGCATTAAAGTGATCTACAGGTGGGAATTTCTACATGGTATCGGAGCAAAGGTGATAAAGGAAGAACAATATAAAATAAGGGAGAAGTTCAAAGTTCATTATTCTTGAATATAGAAATCGAGTTCTTATCACATCTCTATTTCACCTATGGCGTTCAATGGTTTAAGACTCGAGTATGCCCTTGATGGCAGCTCGAATTATATAGCCTAGAAGGATCGTATGGAGTCAGTATTAGAGGATAATGGTCTAAAGGACTTCATTGATCAAGAAGTCCCCAAGCTGACTAATGCTACTCAATTGGCGGAATGGAAAAAGTGTGTGGCTAGAGCAAGGAGAATCCTTCTAGAGGGAGTTCGAGACCACATAGTCTCGAGTCTCCATGGGAAGGAGACATCATTTTCAATGTGGAAAACATTGAAAGATCTATATCAGAATAGTAGTAATTAGAGGAAGTTGGCACTAAAAGACAAGCTTCATAAGATCAAGTGTGAAAAGGGTGACACAATCTCTACATATCTGAACAAGCTCACCACCTGCAGGGATGATCTTGGATGTGTAGGGATTACGACAACAGATGATGACGTGGTGAGTCTTGCACTCCTCGGTCTTCCTAAGAGCTGGCATAGCTACCAAGGCTCGGCTAATGGAAGAGAGAAATTTCCAGATTGGGAAAAATTTGGGTCAGATCTGATGCAAGAGGAGATAAGAAGAAGCACTAGAGATGGATCCTCATCGAAGCAAGATGATGAGGAATATCTAGCCTTAGCGAGTAAGGTAAGGAAGGGGAAAGCGAAGGCATCCCAATCCAAATATAGTTCTTCCCATGGTGAGAAGAAATTTGAAAAATCAAAAGTGCAATGCTTTCATTATCATGAAGTGGGCCATTATGCCACTAATTGTCCACAGAAGAAATCCAAGAAGGGTTCCTCAAAGGGATATGATGATGATGCACTAGCCTCATAGTTTGAGCTGAATTTCTCTCTTATTGCATGCATGGTTTCATCCATGGTGGGATGTGTTTGGTACCTGGACAGTGGAGCCTCATTCCACATGTAAGGTGACAAGAATCTCTTCAGTACCCTGGAGGAGAAGCATCTCCAGATGCAGATCGAGATGGGCGATGATGGAAAGTACTATGTCTCAAGTGAAGGCACGGTTGTGTTTCAGAGGGAGCATGGAGCTCCCATCACCCTAAGTAATGTAAAGTATGTACCAGGTCTAAATAAAAATCTTGTTTCCAATGTTGTGCTAGAAGATAAGGGCTATGATGTAGTCTTTAGCAAACGAAAGGTATTCCAGAGGTATATCGGCACTAGACAAACAAAGCGAATAAAGATTCAAGTTAAGAATCTCTACAAACCAAAGGTAGATGACTATGCTGATCTGAGTTCCAAAGTAGAGATGGTGTAGAGACAAGATGTTGGTGAGCTATGGCATAGAAGATTGGGCCACTTGCACCATGTAGCCCTAAAGATCATGCAATAGATTTCTACTGGATTACCCAAGGGAAAACTTGAGCAGACAAGTACATGCAAAGATTGTACCTTGGGTAAGTATGCGAAATATTCATTTCTGGATCGAGACAATAGAGCTTGAGCAATCCTGGAGCAAGTTCACTCAGATGTTTGTGGACCTTTCTCTACAGCCTCCATAGCTAAACAAAGGTACTATGTTATTTTTATTCATGATTTTTCTTGTAGATGCTGGATCTACTTTATGCAAAAGAAGGATCAAAGCTTCTTGAGGTTTTGTGAGTTTAAAGCTTTGGC
Organism: Pinus taeda; assembly: GCA_000404065.3. Lineage (NCBI taxonomy): Eukaryota > Viridiplantae > Streptophyta > Pinopsida > Pinales > Pinaceae > Pinus > Pinus taeda. Next base: position 43,336 of record APFE030443801.1, on the reverse strand, counting down.
AGAGAAAGAAACAAGAAAGAAAATAAAAGCCTTGCGTAGTGACAATGGTGGAGAGTATGTCTCCCAGCAGTTTAAGGACTTCTGTGCTGTAGAAGAAATTAAATGGGAATTGATGGCACCCCATAACCCACAACAAAATGGGGTGGCCGAAAGGAAGAATAGATCGATTGTGGGAGCAGCTCGAGCAATGTTGCATGACCAAAGCCTACCACTGCATTTGTGGGATGAGGCATGCAATACAACAATATACTTGTAGAACAGAAGCCCACACCATATACTGGTGATGAAGACACCTATGGAGGCTTATTATGGGAAGCAACCTGATGTAAGTCACTTCTGAATATTTGGATCATTAGTTTACTATCATGTGACCAAAGATGCTAGGAAGAAGCTAGCCCCAATAGCTGAGTTGTGAATACTTGTGGGGTACATGGATACACATCATAACTATCGGGTGTACCTGCCTTCCACTTAGAGGACTATGGTACGCAGAGATCTGAAGTTCGATGAGTAGAAAGCCATGCAAGTGTCACTTGAGAGGGAGCTCAAGTTGCATGAAGATGAGGAACCTTCTGTTCCTAAGGAGGAGCATTAGATTGATGCGGAGCAGCCGCATGTAGAGGATCTGGGAGTGGAGACATCTACTCATGTTGAGACTTCCAGAGATGGGAGGAAATGCTCAAAGGAAGCTGACAGGTTGATGTTGGATGTGTGGGAGAATGTGGGACAACAATATTCTCAGTGCAGACAGAGGAGGTCGCCAAAGCGATACACTGGTTACATGGCCCTGGTTGGGGAGTGTGTAGATTTCGAGCCTTCTTCATTCGAGGAGGCAGTGCAACAACCAGTGTGGGTTGATGCAATGGTGGAGGAGTATGACTCCATCATGCAGAATAGTGTTTGGGATGTTGTCCCAAGACCTCAGGACAAGTCAGTGGTGAGTTCTAGATGGCTTTACAAGGTAAAGCAGGCAGCTAATGGTAGTGTTGGGAAACACAAGGTTTGTTGCCCAAGGATTCTCGCAGGTCAAGGGGATCAACTACGATGAGACTTTTGCTCTTGTAGCAAGGTACTCACCGATTAGATCGATATTGGCACTATCAGCTTAGATGGGGTGGACGATCCACCAGATGGATGTGAAGACAACATTCCTCAATGGGACGATTGAGGAGGAGGTGTACATTGAGCAACCAGAATGTTTCAAAACCTTCGATAGTGAGTCACATGTATGTAGACTCAAGAGGGCTCTGTATGGGCTGATGCAAGCACCCCGTGCTTGGTACACTAGGATCGACAACTATTTCACTGAGTTGGGCTTCACTAAGAGTGAAGCAGATGTGAACCTTTACCACATCATGGTAGAAGGTAATCCATTGATCATTGTACTTTATGTCGATGATCTGATTTTGACAGGTGATGATCAGCTGATATAGTCTTGCAAGGAGGACCTTGCAAGAGAGTTTGAGATGAAAGTCATGGGTATTATGCACTACTTTCTAGGCATGGAGGTGTAGGAGAGAGATGGAGAATTTTTTGTATCTCAAGGCAAGTATGCCAATGAGATCCTCAGGTGGTTCCATATGGAGAAGTGCAAACCCATGCAAACTCCTCTAGCTAGGAACTGGAGGAAGGAGTATGCTACTTCAGGTGAGGTAGTAGCTGCTACTGTTTATTGTTAGCTGGTGGGTTCACTTATGTATCTGGTGAACACATGACCCGAATTATGCTTTGTGGTGAACTAACTGAGTCAAGCTATGGTTCAGCCTACCAAGTTGTTTTGGAAGGCAACGAAGCATTTGCTGAGATACCTTAGAGGCACATCTCAGTTTGGATTATGGTACAAATGGATAGAGGGAGTGAAGCTTCAGGGCTTCACAGATGCGGATTAGGCAAGGAGTCCATCAGTTAGGAAGAGCAATTCTAGAGGAATCTTCAACCTTGGTTTAGCTGCAGTTTCCTGGTATAGTAGGAAATAGTTATCAGTTGCACTTAGCTCAGTAGAGGCTGAATACATGGCTTCTAGTCAAGCTTCATGTGAGGCCATTTGGATGCAGAAGATTCTAGTGGGATTCTTTGGTCAGAGGATGGATCCTACAATGATCTACTATGATAATCAAAGTTGCATCAAACTCTCTAAGAATCCAGTTTTTCATGACAGGTCCAAGTTCATTGATATCCGGTATCACCATCTTCGAGACTGTGTGGTTAAGAGAATCATGTTGTTGCTGTATGTTTTGACTGAGGAACATGATGCAGATATTTTGACAAAGGCATTATCAAAATGCAAGTTCAAGTTCCACAGAGATAGGATTGGGTTTACTGATAATCCCTTTCTTGTTGAGAGGGAGTGTTGAAGATAGCAACAAGAAATGATAAAAATAGAAAATGATAAAAATAGCACTGCTATGAATAGCAGTTCAGCCAGTGTTGAACATAGCAACAATGGATGAAAAGTGAATGTGCTAAAAATAGATTTTCTATAAATAGCATTTCGGGACCCCCTCCTATTTTATCAGTCCCTAAACTATAATAGGAAGTAAAATTCGAATTTGATATTAACAAAAATTTGTAAATTAATTAATTAATTCATCTTGAGTTAATTAGTTAAGGAAAATCAAACTTGAAGTCTATGTGAGGACATGCAATAGTTTCTCCATTAATTGACCAATTTATCCATCAGTTAAAGAGATAAGGATGAGTTCTAATTTGATTAGTAATTAGTTGGCTCAACTAACTGAGTCAAGTCCAGTTAGATTGATTTAAATAGTTTGTTTAAATTAAGTAAGTTCAGTTAGTTAATGCATGCTTGCGTCTAACTATTTCTCTTCAGTTAACTGAATATTCTCTCATACATAACTCATACATGTCAGTTCAGACAGAGACCCAACTGAGATCAGATGGAGGGATAGTGTACTATCAGTTGCTAGGATATTCCTTGGTGAATATTCCTTGCATGGAGAAGGATTTCTATCCAAGAGAATTGTGTTGTTACTTCTTCTTGTTCAGTGAGTGTGATGAGGCCGATTCACACATGTGGCTTCACTAGACCCCAAGAAAAATTGCTCAAAGAAATATGGGCTTGGAGGACTTGAGGAGGATATATACTTGTCTATTGAGTCTATGAGCTTCATTCTTTGATTACAGAGAGAGCAGGAAAGCTTTTGAGCTGGTTCTTTTTGTAACTTGGACAAGATTTCCACTTGTATGATAACAGAGTTCGGGTTTTAGGTTGGTGCTTTCCTGTGGTTATTTCTTCTGTGTTATGTGTGATTGATTTCTTCTTATTAGTTATATGTGTTCAATTGATGTTTCTCATATTCGATTAAGCTTCCACATAATTGTTTGTAGAAGTAGATAAAGTATTTTGCTTTAGCATATTGCATTATCAGGTGATCTACAGGTGGGAATTTCTACACCCCGCGTTCGGATGGTCATTATAATGCTTAATGTACCATGTTAGTGTGCAATCCTGCAACACACTTACCAATGTTGCCTTCTTAATATTGTCATTCTGACTCCTTGTGCCTCCCACACAACCTTTACCATGAACCAAAATTGGTTTGGATCTTCGTTCCCTACTCCTCTGAATACTGACAATTTTATTGCGCTCACCATATTAAACTATGGTGGTGGCAGAGGTGGTGTGGGTGAATATGTGGGTGATGATGGTGAGAGCGGTGGTGGTGTAGGTGGAGGTGGTATGCGCGGAATTTGCTACCTTACCAGACTAATCACACTTCTCGGAGAAACTTTCGCGAGCTCCTCCTCGCTCTCCCGCAGAGGTGAAATCAAGGGACTAGTCTCTAATTCTTCACTACTTCCATTTCTATAGATCCTTCCGCTTTGCATTGCCCCAAACATCAATTTATTTGCATAACCCTCTTTTCACACAGTAGCATTTTAATCCAAGTGTTCAAAGATTTAATGTACTTACCTCATGGTCCCTTGAGGAAGTGTCGTTTTGCCTCACTATAACTGACTATCATATCTACCACGAACTCGGTGATAAACCCTCCTATAATTTGATCGAGCCAATTGTCTACAGCACATGCGATATTATCTTCCGATGCTTCTAGTCTGTGCACCAATTCTAGAGTCCACATAATCGATTTGTCGAGCCTATACCTTCCCTAACTATCTGCTAGCTTTGTGATCCACTCATACAACTCAGAGGGGAAGGATGCAAAGAAAATTTCATGGATTTCGACATATAAATAGAGCTATAACCATTTCTCCTTTGATACTCACAGATTCTCATTTTCTTGTGCCGTGAAATCGTGAATCTTTCTATCCAGCCAATTTTCAATTTCCTTTCTTTATCGAATTCCAGTGACATGACATCAGACATCCCTTATGCAGATCCTGGTCCCGGCAACGGAACCATTTGCTGGCTTAGTGGGGCCTAACCCAGGTTCATAGATGATTTAGCCAAACAAATCCTCATACTACTAGCCCTTTCGACAACAGTTCGGGGAGCATGAACTGAGGTCTCACCCAAAGTAGTATGGGAGGGTGCTATAACCAGGTTTCCACACCTTGGGGATGTCTTGATATGTTTCAGGGGGTCTGCGGTTCAACCCTGCACATACGTCGCTACGTGCACTTACTCGTACCTCGTAGCCTGAGATGCTGCCTTCACACAACCCTACTCGGGGGCCGAACAATGTTATTACCCAAGTCCTTGTCAGTAACCCATTATTAGTTAATTAACCTAGCTTATTTGTATGTGTTTAGCTATACTTAACAATATTCACCATTCATACAAGTAAGCACAATAAATAAAATAGTATAATCGCAGAGGATATCAAACATATAATAATTCACATAGATACACAAGATTGGGAATCAAACTTCTCTTTATTATCTCCTTCTCTAGTTACAGACTCGACTCTACCCTACGCACTCAACTGGAAGGGTCCACGCACTCAGCTGCAGACTCTACTAGGCCTCTGCGCACTCAGCTACAGAGCCACTTCCTACTCTATGACCCAAGACACACTTCACACCTTTGCTTACACTCTAAGACCTTTTATGTCCATCTTCTCTATCATTCTATCCGTTATCTTTACAACTTAGAGCCTCGCTCTTATTTATACAATCCCATGGTCCACGGACCATGGGTAGGCCAACACTACACTAAAAACTTAGGGTGGACAACCCAATGACTCTAACATACAATTCACGCTCTGCGCCTGCAATTCGCAGAGTCTTTACAACAATATTACTCAAAATTTGAGCTTTGAGCCCCAGAACATGCTATGGGGGGATTCCATGCCCAACACTAGGACATCCTATAGTAAGACCAGAACATCTTGCAGTACTACATGAAACCCTGTAGTACTACAATAAACTCTGTACTAGCCTATTTTAAGCCTGAATTAAGCTGAAATGATCATCTAAGCTTAGGTTAGGCCTCCACCTGGCTTCCATACCCTCACATCATTATGGACCTGTTTCCCCATGCCTTTCTCCCCTGTAATAGATCATATTGGTTCACTTAGCTTTTACATTTATAAAATTGAAAATAAAATAAAATACTCATTTCTGCAATTTCTATTTAGTACATGCATACAACAGTCATAGTAGTTTTAGGATATTTTTCATGCTTACTTAGTTTAAATAACTAGATGTTAGAATGTAAGGTTAAATTATGTCTCTTTTTCAAGTAATATGTAAATTCTTAGCTAGATAACTTCATGTTGCATCATATCACTTTACCATTCAACATTTTCATTTCCTAGAATAGGAAACATTTCCTTTCCACATTACAGATAGTTTTCCATTTGTTGTTAGTAGTCAAACTCCTTCTAGTCAATAGAATACTGGTTTGAAAAACCCTAGTGGTCTATCACCCCAGTTGAAAAGTGACAAGAATAGATCATTGCATCTACTATGTATACAACACTGTTGCCTCCAAGTTTGTACAAACCATGGGTTGATGAAGTAAAGTTGGTAGCCCTAGGAGTTGCAACATACTTGCTGCAATACTGGAGCTCATCACTTTTTGGTGCCGTTGCCAAGGAGGTGTATAAGTAGATGTGATTTATTCTTTCCTTTTCATTTAACATTCAATAAATAGATGCAATTCCTGCTTTCCTTTTTGTTTTTCATTCAACATATAGTTTCAATCTTTTCTTTCTTTCCATTATGCAAATAGTTCCATTCAGCAAATAGTTTCAAATCCTACTTTCTTTCCATTCTGCAAGTAGTTTTGAAAAAACCTAAAAAATAAAAAAATAAATTCCTTTCATGCCTCATAAGAGTAGAGACAACTTGGGAATTTTTTTGCCAAATACCCCCATAGCATCTAATAGCCAACCTTCCCTCTTCTTCGGTGGCTGTGAGCTAGAGGACCCATTAGGTGAACAACCAATGATCTTTTTATATCCTATTGGGGAAGAAGAAGAAGAAACCATTCCACCAAACTACACCATGACTAAAAATATAAATGGAATTGAAAACAGAAATGGAGTTGAAAACATAATTGAGGGAGATTTTCCTTTCAAAGAAACTAATGGAGACGCTAGGATGAAAAAAATAAGCCCCTCTGCCCTTCCTCACTTCCATGGCTTAACCTCAGAGGACTCTCATACCTTTTTGTTTGATTTTGCTATCATCTGCAGAACTTATGATTATACCTATGATGGACAAAAGTTGAAATTGTTCCTATCCACCCTTAAAGATGCAGCATTGTGCTAGTTCATGGGTTTACTAGGAGACATCATCACTAACTGGGCTGAAATACAACAAGCCTTCAACAATAAGTACAAGGATTATTGCAGGTCCAAATATACCAGAGAGAAAATATTTAGAATGACCTTGGGACATGATGAGTCTTTGAAAGATTATGAGGAAAGGTTCCAACTCAACTACAAAAGGGCCAGATGCACCCTCGATCCTGAATCACTCAAGCTACTCCTTCTTAGAGGGATCAGGGAAGATCTCCTAGAAACCCTAAACATGTTATTGGGAGGGGACATCTACCAGTTATCCTATGGTGATATGAAGACAATTTTCAAAAATAATTCTAGGGTAGCCAGAAAGAAGGGTAGGTCTAGTTAAGCTTTGGCCAATTCATCCTCCTCCAACACATCCATCAAAAGTTAAATTGGGAACATGTTGGAAGAATTCAAGAGTGAAATATTGCATACCCTTGCTCTGAAAATGGACACCATGTAGATCAAGAGGAAGCATGTGGAAGAAGAAAGATCCTTACCTATCTTTTTCCCTAGATGCACTAGAAGGCACCATAGAAATGAATGTCCTTTGAATCTTATAGAGATATGCTCGATCTGTGAGGAGAACCACTCCACAGACAAGTGCCCCTCTCTTCCTGGATTGAAATCTATATATTAAGGAACTGAAGGTGTGACTAAACAACTCTGCTATATCAACCAAAGGAAGCCTCAAGGACCTCAACTGTTGGGCATGGAATCCCCCCACAGCAAGTTTTGGGGCTCAAAGCCCAAGTTTTGGTCAAAGGTTTTGTAAGATTCCACGAATTGCAGGCGCAGAGAGCGAAGTAGAGGTTGATTCATAGGGTTGTCTGCCCTAAAGTAATGTAATGTAATGTAAAGTCATGTTGGCCTACCCATGGTCTGCGGACCATGGGATTGTATAAATAGAACGAGGCTCTAAGTTGTAAAGATAGTGGATGATAGAGTAAGTAGCGAAGGAATGGTTCGAGCTTAGAGTAGGATTCTAAGTGTATGGGGTCGTAGTAGTAGGAATAGGCTCTGCAGCTAAGTGCACAGAGGCCTAGTAGAGTCCGCAGTTGAGTGTGCAGGGCTGTGTCGAGTGTGTAGGCGAGGTTGAATATTAATAAAGAGAAGCTGATTCTTATTTCTGTGTATTTGTTGTGCATTAACTTCTTTATATTTGTGTTAGTTTATGTATCACGTGCACTGATATGATTTCTGAATATGATGTAATAACCATAAATATTACACACACGAGTTAAGTAATCGGTTAATTAGCAAGGAACTTGGGCATTATATGGATCATGCCTCGACCAGGGCTGTGTGGAAGTCGCACCACAGGTTGTGAAGGGATCGCAAGTGCGTCTAGTGACAGGTTAGACCGTGGACCTCCAGAAGCCCATCAAACACCCCAAGGATGCGGAAAGCTGGTTCTAGCACCCTCCCATACTACTTCGGGTGAGACCTCAGTCTGCGCTCCACGGACTATTGCCAAAAGGGCCAGTAGTACTAGGATTTACTTGGCTAAATCACCTCTGAACTTGGGTCAGGCCCCTATAAGCCAACAAATGGTTCCGTTTCCGGGAATGGGATCTACATAAAGGATGTCTAATGTCGTGCCATTGGAATCCTACGAAGAAAGAAATTGAAGAGTGGTTGGACAAGAAGATTCACAAGTCCACGGCGTAGGAAAACAAAAATCCACGAGTATCTAAGGAACAATGGTTAGAGAACTACTTGTACACAAAAATCCACGAGTATCTAAGGAACAATGGTTAGAGCACTACTTGTACACAAAAATCCACGAAAGTTTCTTTACATATTTTTCATCTGAGTTGTATGAGTGAATCACAAAGTTAGTAGACAACCAGGGACGGTGTAGGCTCTACAAACCAATAGTGTCGACTCTAGAACTAGTGCGTAGATTAGAAGTATCAGAAGATAAGGTAGTGCGAGCTGTGGACCACTGACTCGACCTAATAATAGAAGGATTTATCGCTGAGTTCGCGGTAGACATGACCGTTAGCTATAATGAGGCAAAGTGACGTTTTCTCAAAGGACCGTGAGGTAAGTATATTAAATCTTTGAACACTTGGATTAAGATGTTATTGTGTGAAAAGCAGGTTATGCGAATAAATTAATGTTTGGGACTATGCAAAGATCTACAGAAGTGGAAGTAGTGAGGAGTTGGAAAAGAATCCTTTAATTTCACCCTTGTGGGAAAGCGAGGAGGAGCTCACGAAAGTTTCTCCAAGAAGCGCATCAATTTGATAAGATAGAGAATTCCACGTTTACCACCCCCACTCACACCGCCACCCATTTCACCCCCATCACCTCCATCTCCACCCACTCCACCTTCGCCACCACTGTAGTTAAGTATGGTGAGTGCGATCAAACTATTGGTGTTCAGAGGAGTAGGAAATGAAGATCCGAACCAATTATGGTTCGTGGTAAGGGCAATATGGGAAGCACATGGCATCATGGATGATAATATTAAAAAAGCTACACTGGTGAGCGTGTTGTAGGATCACGCATTAACGTGGTATATCAAGCATTCTAATGACCACCCGAATGGAGGAATTGCATAGATCCAGATTGCATTGAACAGGGAATTTAGCAGGCCAAAATCAGAGACAAAATCAATCATCGGGTTTAAGGAGATTGCGATGCTCCTGGGCGAGACCCCTTGGGATATGGACCAAAGGCTGAAGAGTAAAATCTGTGAAGCCAATATAATGTTAGTAGATGCACATCATCGTGCATGGTTTGTGGTCTCACTTACGCTACACTTAAGGGCGGCAATGTAACAGCAAAAACTTTCCACCTAGGCCGAAGCGTTGGATATGGAAATGAGATTACGTGAGACCCCTATACAAGACCCTGGGTTGGGAGTCCAAAAAATCCACGTGCAACTGCAGAATCTATGTTTGGAGATGCAAAGTTTGAACCAGGACAGGACAACTTGGCTGGAGGTGCACGAGAAAGTATGATGCATAATATGCAAAGACCAAGGGCATGACGAGGACCATTCTCCAGTGTTTGTGAACTAATTGGTAGGGGGAGGGCCAATGTCATTAAGACCAGAGGCATAGGCAAGGACGAGCATGATGTCTGCATTATGGTGTGCGATATGCCAAATAGGAGGAAAATACACCACGAATAATTGCCATCTATTGCAAAAGTATACGCAGACGTCCTAACAATTGTTTTGTAATTTCTGCAGGTTGCTAGGTCACAATGAATGCACCTACCAAAGCTATGAACTAATTATGGATCAGACTCCTTCTTACAGGGTGCAGGTTGAAATGTGAGCCCTCAACCCAAATGCAAGGATGGAACGTGCTGGGTTTCATGGGCGTGGTTAGGGTCGAGGTGGAATAGGACCAGGAAGGGGTCGTGGCTAGATAATTTGTTACAATTGTAGAGGGCCAGGGCATTATGCCCACGATTGTATGAACCTGACTAGGATATCATGTTGGGTTGTAATGAGTTTGATCATAAGGCAGAAGATTACCCTTCATCTATAGAAAATATGCATGAAAAGAGGGTACTCCAGCCCCCTCCAACCTAGAACTTACAAATGATGAGGTCTGAACCACGTGAAGAAGACCCAAATGTAAACATGATGCTCAGGAGTCGTATGACCATGAGAGATGATAAAGGGAAGCAACCAGAAGGAAGTGCATCGGTTCATAAGGCTCCTACAAAGGAACTTGAGTTTGAACTAGAATGCGCGCAGGAGACATTCATGGAAGCTAAGAAGAGCTTCACGAAGGCCTCCACTTCAAGTAGAAAGGATCAACTAGAACCAGGGATGGATCCTTCAATGTTCACTACCTTTCTGGAGACATGGATGAAACTGTTGTGTGACAACAAGGTATTCAAAGGACTACAAGACCTTATCACTAGGTGCACATGGTTAGGAGAACCACGCTTAGTCCAAAAACTTGGAAAGCATGCATTACACACAGGAAGGGAGATGAGGTTGACTGCGCAAATAGGCAAGTACGAAATGGATCAGGTAATCCCGGATCTACGTTCAGACGTGAATGTACTACCAAAGCAAACATGAGAACACATGGGAAGACCCACGTTACAATGGTTCCCTATTCAGTTACGAATTGTGAACCAACAAAATATTTTGCCCATGGGAAGATTGCAAGGGGTGACAGTCGATATTGAAGGCACGAGTGCACAGACAGATTTTGAAGTGATAGAGATTGTTGATGACAACAATCCCTATCCCTCACTATGAGGAATAGACTGGGCTACTGATATGAATGGGGTCATAAATATGAAGAAGCGCAAAATGATCTTTGAGAAAAAGTCACTACACGTAGTAGTACTGCTAGATCCCGCCGAAGGAGCGGGATACACCAAACTAGTGCACGACAATGATAGTGATGGTGATCTCGACTGTATTTACAAGATAACTACACAAGGAGAGGATTGGGTGAATCCAACTGCAGATGGAAGGATTTCATGGGAGTGCGAAATCTCCTGCACTTCGGATTCAGACAAAGAGATAGAGTGATGGCAGAATCTGCTACACGAAGTAACAATGCTGAACTGCAATATGATGATCAGGTCATTGCATTGTGTGACAATAGAGGCAAGAGAGCTACCAACATTTGACAGATTGTCAATGGTGGATGAATGTCTGAGCAAATTCGAAAGTGCAGTAGCAGAATAGTAGTGGTTTGATGCGCTAAAGTGGGCACTACATGCAACACCCACACGATGGTGGGGTATGCATCAAGGAACTTTTGAAGACTTGCGCGGATGTAGAAAGATGATGTGCCTATGGTTTGGAAAACCCCAGCTTCAAATGTAAGTCAGTTAGTAGGGGTAGAACAAATTGCGCACCCATCTTTCTCGATGGGTATTGACATAAGCTGTACAGTCCACACAAGCACACACCACCCCTAGCCTAGAGAATCGGAACAAACTACAACAGCAGGAAAGGCGAAACACACTACTAATTCTCCACCACGAGGCATTCCATAGGGTGTGTGGAGTATTGAACAATGTCCACCAGGCGAGACGAACTAATTGGGACCTGTGCATGCTAGTGGTTTGATGGGCCTATAGGACCATATGCAAAAACCTGAGTGTGGAGATGATTCCAAAGGTGTGAAACAGAGTAGAAACTGAATTTTCTGAAGGGAATACCAAAAGGAATCCACATAATAGCTCCCGTAGTTATGGTAGCGCACAAAGACCAGGACAAAGAAATCACACAGCTATGCGAGGATGACCATATAAGGATTCAAGAAGCCATTCAACGAGGGAACCTTAGACTTCATGAACTCGAAGAGGAGTGGGTACGATTAAGGAAGAAAAGCATGTTGATGGACACTGAGATCAAAAGACTAGAAAATGAGGTCACGCAAGCATGTATCATCGATAAACTAAGGATGATAAGGCAAGATACAAATGGTCATACCACTGCATTAAAAATATTGTCATCAAGAATTTATGACTCTGCAACCATGGCTGAGACCACACCTTACCAAACGTAGTAAAAAGGGGAGTGCACCACATAAAGTAGAACACGCGGCACCAATTGTCACTAGGGAAAGTGAGGAGTGTCCATAGGCTATGTTGGAAGGTGAGTTGAAGTCTCACACAGGTGGTGTGACCACTTGACTAGCCGTAGGGAGCACAGTCTCAGTGCTCCAGACAGTTGAAAGAGAGCACGGGACTCTAAAAGAGTCTATTTGAGAATTGCAGGATGAGGGAGGTGCACGCAAAATCAGCATGGCACAAGGTTCACTCCCATGCATGGGGGGCTGCACTACATCATGGGTAGACTAGGAAGTAACTGTTGGCATCACTGTTCATGACAAGATGTCCAATTTAAGGCAAAAGGGAACAGACGGAGAGCAATTAAGACATGAATTAAGTGCTAGATTTGGAACGATCTACCGCCAAGAATGCATTAATTACTCAGAAGTGGGGGGAACAATCGAATTCAAATTCAAAAGATGCTGTAAAACTCCAAAGGTTAGCCATGAGACAACACTTGTTCATTTGAGATTTGAGATATTACAAAGAGCACAGAGTGTTGAGCGCCAAGTGGTATTTGAGCCCCCAAGTTCGCGAACAACCACAGATAGTTCGAACAAGATGACAACTACTAGGAGAGGTGTCGGTTTTACAGAGAGTACCACCAAGGAAGCTACGCAGAACCATATGGTGTAGGTGGAGGATGTTCCGGAAATTCTAAAATCACCTTGGATGCCAAGGCCCAAGAAGGATAAACAAGCAGCAGGACTAGTCTGCATGTCCCTGTGAAATCCGCAGTTTGGTAAACATTCCATGGAATAAAAGGGAAAGGCTGTCATCATTGAGATGGATCATGAGGAGGAGGACCTACAAGCTCTCGTAGATGAGATAGAGGTGGATGAAGAAATGGTAGAAGACATCCAGTCAGTGCGCACTGTAACAAAATTGCCCGAGTACGTTCCTCTGCAGAAAGGGAAAGCTAGGGTACCCAAGGATTTGGATGCCACTAAGAGCACACTCTAAACCCCGCTCCTCCCAGATGGAATTATGTTTGAGGGCTCGGTCTTGGGCTGCGTGCCCACAATGAAATTTGAAGACTGGGACCTCGTGGATAGTGATAAGTTACCACATTTAGAGACTGAGAACCTCATGAAACAGAGCAAGGAGGGGTCAGTTACAATGTTAGAGCCGCAGAAATGGCTGCCCAGTGTGGAGAAGGCCGGATTACTCCACCTACTATGGACTCAGCATTTCACCATGCACCTATCACAATTTTCATCATCAAGTAGTTGCTTTGCCTGGTGCACGATGGGTACTTATGACTGGAGGAGCCTATTCCCATTATAGCGGAGCTTATCCATAGGATTTTCCGGCTTCCCTATAAGGGAAAGGACCTGTAGAGATAGTTAGAAAAAGCAGAGATTTGGTGCTCGTAGAGGCCATGAAGAAGAAGTATAATTTAGAAAGGAAGAAGAGAGGCTACGCAATCAGTAGCATTAAAGATAAAGGGTTGCGCGTAGCCACCCAACTCTTGGCTGGGAAGGTGATGAGAAAATGCTGCAAAGATGAGGTACTAGTGCCAGTGGTTGTGCTAGCAGAATAATGTGTGGAAGGGGTCCAATTCAACTAGGCCGAGTTCCTATATGAATAATTCCTAACCAACTACAAGGAATCTCAAGAGCAAGGCAAGACCTTCCACTACGCATGGTTTCTCTTGTCTATTTTATTGGTGTCAGGGGAACTGCCTGAGAACAATCAGTTCCCTCATATTGAACAAGACTTGCCAGAGGCTACAAAATATGTGTCACTCTGGGCTACGAAGGACGCCACGCGGATCTGTGAAACTAAGATCTTCTAGGTGCTCATTGAGGCAAGCGTCCATATGTGGATTAATAGGAGGCCGTGCCTATCCCCCGGAGTGTACAATAGTCTGCGGAGCTTTGTAGATATCAAGGCAGATATGCACAGTGTGTATATCAAGGTGCATAAGTATCTGATGCAAAACTGGACCAAGCTTCCTTTCATCGCAATTGATGACGCCATCTTCTCTATGCTCGAATCATGGCCTTTTGAGTGGCATGCCCCAGATCTTACAAAAAGGGATAAAACAGTAGCACAAAAGCAGAAGGATGAAACCAAGTTGCATGTCATGAAGTTGGCCCAACAGAGGCACAACGAACAAGTGGCCGTGGAGGTAAGGGCCGCCCGCGAAGCAGCAAAGGTAGCCGCAGAATAGGCAAAGGCCGCTGAAAGAGCAGTTTCAGTACAGGCAACAGGGGCCACCGCGACACAGGAGGAAGGGGGTCAGAACGTGTCTACAGGATAGGGACCAGATACAGCAGAGGGCGCAGACCTGAGCAAAACATCCACCCAACTAAAACAATTGCACGTCACAGAGTGATCAAGTCTAGGAAAGAATTCCAAGGCATCCAAAATAGACATCGAACCAATTAAATTGACAGAGGGTGACCTCTATGGCATCGGTGACACAATTCACGAGGTCACCAAGGAAGTGCTCTAGGAAGCCATGACGGAGAAACAGGTTGTGTTGGGGGCCCTAAGGGCACAACTGCAGGAACTTCAGGTGCAGCCGCCACAAGAAGGAGCAGTAGCTGCCTACGGTGCCACGGGTACATCAGCAATGGATTAGCTGTTGTGCAAAAAAATGGCCAACACCATAGTGCTGCCAGAAGGAGCGCTAACAACGGAGAGTGAGGAGGATAGAGCTGCGATGGGCTGGATCAAGGGAATTGGCCTAAATTTGGCTGCCCTTCCATGGGACACATTGTACCAGTTGTAGGACAACATAACAATAGAGCTACTTATCTGGGAATGCCGCGCGATCCAAGTATTGAGTGAAAAAAATATCAACATCGAACAACTCAGCCTGCAACATGATGATCTAGTGTCACAGAATCGACATATCGTGCAAAAAGTTGATGAAGCATGCTGACGCATTCCAAAATTATCCATCGCCGCAGACCTACCAACCGAGATGTAGATCCACTGTTCGGCAAGTGGAGTCCGAAGCATGTGCGAGGAGACAACACAAGTGCAGCTGGAGCTGAACCTCCAGATTGCTAAGCTGCAGATGAAGGCACAACCTTCCACTCCTCCGGAAGTTAAATAATAGTGTGTTAGCGCAATTCAGATAGGATTGGAAGAAATTGGACGGGCGATATAGGACTGCATCGGTATGTTGGACCAAGCGTTTGATGTCCTCACATCCTTACAGGAGGACCCCAACATACAACACCTGGAAACAGAGGCGTGCGAACTAAAACAACAGTATGACAGTGTTAGGGGAATGACGTAAACAATCGTCCTCACCCAATGACTGGCTAAGATGCAGCGGGCAAGGGCACTGAAGGAGCAGGTGGATGTTGCAAGGCAAAAAGAGTTCCTTCTCAAAGCACGTGTCCAGCCTTGGATTGATGAGGCCTTCACCATTACGGCTGAGATTGAGGGAAAGCTCGCACAAATGCAAGGACTATATGCACTAAGATAGATAATGGAGCCTCACAAAGAAGCAATAGAAGAGTGTATGCAGCAGCTTCAGCAAACAACAGAATAGTGCGTTGTAGACCTTCGGGCAGTACGGGAACAGTTGGAGGGGCTCCGTGCCAAGATCGTCGCACCAGTAGAGTGACTCGGGATGAGTCACGATGATTGTGTTGGGGGCCTGTTGGGTATGGAATCCCCCCACAATAGGTTTTAGGGCTCAAATCCCAATTTTTGGTCAAAGGTTTTGTAAATCTCCACGAATTGCGGGCGCGAAGCACAAAGTAGAGGTTAATGTTAGAAAATTATATATTACAGAGCAATGGAACACATAAAATATTGCAGAAATATAAACACAGAAAACGCATAAAACAAGAGAGACACATATATACGTGGTTCACCCAGTTTTGACTATGTCCATGGAGAAATAGTCATTCCTTCTTTTATTATATTATCTAGCAAACTGAAGAGATACAACCTACATCAGATCTGCTATAACACCCTCTTTACTCTCAATCTCCTCTCTCTTCCTCACTCAGAATACAGATCTACATAGATGAAATACAATTCCCTCATATATAGTGACGGGTTGCCTTCTAGGACAAAAAACCCTAAATTAAACATAACTTCTACTATCAGATCTCCGCCTAGTGAACGACCTAGATTGACTAGAAATTACTATACTTTTACAAGGCAATTTTACATCTATTCTTAGCTTTGGGGGCGCTGCCCCCGAAACCCCCCGTCAAGGGGGGGCTCCCCAAAGGTCGCAGCC
>APFE030443801.1:0-20986 GCA_000404065.3 Pinus taeda | reverse complement strand
AATAACCGTTTCATAAGAAATACCTTGTTTGAGGCCGAGGGTTTTTCATATAGTTTCTCCAACGCCTTAATCAAACCCTGTGTCATTGTTTCCTTCGAAATGTTGAAGGTGACCGATGCTGCAAGGTACAACTGTATTGTTCCGAGTGCCTTTCTATCGAGAAGGTTCCATTCTTCATCTTCCATATCCGTCGGCTTCTTTGCTTTTCCCCCCAGTGGTAGGTATAGATCTTTTCGATACAGATAATCTTCCATCTGCATCTTCCACAATGAGAAGTTTTGGCCGTTAAATTTCTCGACCCTAAACTTACCATCTTCCGCCATTTCTCCCACTCGAACAAGGAACCCTTCTTTCTTGCGAGTTTATGAACCAAATAGACCTTCGGCTCTGATACCAGTTGTTAGAAAATTATATATTACGGAGAAATGGAATACATAAAATATTGTAGAAATATAAACACAGAAAACACATAAAACAAGAGAGACACAGATATACGTGGTTCACCCATTTTGGGCTACGTCCACCTCGAACAGCCAGTCCTTCCTTTCTATTATCTAGCAAAATGAAGAGACACAACCTATAGCAAATCCGTTGTAATATCCTCTGTTTTCTCTCATAGTCTCACCTCTCTGTTTCTCGTTCACACGCAGAATACACATCTATTTTTCAGCCTCAAATACAATACCCTCATACATAGAGAGGGGTTGCCTTCTAGGGCAAAAAATCCTAAACTAAACATAAGTTCTACCGTCAGATCATCCGCCTAATGAACGGCCTAGATTGACTAGAAATTACTATACTTTTAAAAGGCAAATTTACATCTGTTTTTAGCTTCGGGGGAGCTGCCCCCGAGACCCCGCCGGGGGACCGCTGGCCCCGGACCCCCCAGCCAGGGGGGATCGGCCCCCCCGAACCGCCACGGGGGGGACAAATCCCCCCGCACCCCCTCGCGTGGAAGGGGTGTACAAACTTCCTGGGGTATACATCCGATTGAAACAAAGACCTCTGAACAATCATGCTCCACACACAACAAGGCCACTGAATCTACTACCCAGGCATCAATAATATTTTCTAATGAAAGAATCAAAGCATCTTGCAACACATCACCTGTTACATTCGCTTCATGATTAGTTTCTTACTGCGTATTTCCTTCTTTTCCCTTCCGAGACTTGAAATATTTCTTCAGGTGTCCTTTCTTCCCACATTTCTAGCACGCTATCCCCGATCTGGACTTGGATATACCTTTTCTTAACTTACTGCGATATCCTAGGCTCTTTCCTCTTTCCATTTTTCTTCCCCTAGTCTCCGCAGTCAAAGCATTACCTGATGTCTCACAGGAGCTTTTTCATCGCATTTCCTCGCTAAGGATTGCACCGACAACATCATCAAACTTTAAAGTACTAGATCCAGAGACATAGTTAGTAATGGCCATAACTAATCCATTCCAACTTTTTGGCAATGAGCACAGAAATAACGTAGCCCTAACTTCATCATCAAAAGTTACCCCTACAGAACTTAACTGACTTGTGACTATATTAAAATCATTTAAATGGTCTACAACAGATCCACCTTCTGACATCTTCATATTAAATAAATGCTTCATAATAAATACCTTATTTGAGGCTGAGGGTTTTTCATATAGTTTGGCCAATGTCGACATTAAACCCTCTATTGTCGTTTGCTTTGAAATATTAAACGCTACCGACACCGCTAGGCGTAGCCATATTGTTCCAAGTGCCTTTCTGTCGAGAATGTTCCATTCTATGTCTATCATACTCGTTGGCTTCTTTGTCTTTCCGCTCAATGGTAGGTACAGATCTCTCTAATACAGATAATCTTCCATCTGCATCTTCCACAACTGGTAGTTTTGGCCGTTGATTTTTTCGACCCTAAACCTACCATCTTCTGCGATTACTCCCACTCGAACCAGGAACTCTTCTCTCTTGTGATTTTATGAACCAAATAGACGTTCGGCTCCGATACTAGTTGTTAGAAAATTATATATTACAAAGCAATGGAACACATAAAATTTTGCAGAAATATAAACAAAAAAAACACATAAAACAAGAGAGACACAGATATACATGGTTCACCTAGTTTGGGCTACATCCACGGAGAAATAGCCAGTCTTTCTTTTATTATACTATCCAGCAAACTGAAGAGATACAACCTACAACAGATCCACTGTAACACCCTCTTCGATCTCAATCTCCTCTCTCTTCCTCACTCAGAATACAGATCTACCTAGACGCAATACAATTCCCTCATCTACATAGTGAGGGGGGCAAAAAACCCTAAATTAAACATAACTTCTATCATCATATCTCTACTTAATGAACGATTCAGATTGACTAGAAATTACTATACTTTTACAAGGCAATATTTTACAGGCAGCATTGCTGCCCCATTTCAAACTGGGGTCCAATGCGGCGATACCTTTGAATATAGAAGATAAGCAGGCTCCACACCCAACAGTTAATTCATAGGGCTATCCGCCCTAAAGTAATGTAATGTAATGTAAAGTCATGTCGGCCTACCCATGGTCCGTGGACCATGGGATTGTATAAATAGAGTGAGGCTCTATGTGGTAAAGATAGTGGATGATAGAGTAAGTAGCAAAGGAATGGTTCGAGCTTAGAGTAGGATTCTAAGTGTATTAGATCATAGTAGTAGGAAGAGGCTCTGCAGCTGAATGTGTAGAGGCCTAGTAGAATCCGTAGCTGAGTGCGCAGACCCCTGCAGCTGAGTGCGCAGGGCAGTGTTGAGTTTGTAATCAGGGTTGAAGATTAATAAAGAGAAGTTGATTCTTATTTCTGTGTATTTTCTGTGCATTATCTTCTTTATGTTTGTATTAGTTTATGTATCGCACGCACTGATATGATTGCTAAATATGATGTAATAGCCATAAATCTTACACACACGAGTTAAATAATCAGTTAATTAGCAAGGAACTTGGGTATTATACAAATCGCGCCCCGAGCTGGGCTGCGTGGAAGCCACACCGTAGGTTGCAAATGGATTGCAAGTGCGCGTAGTGACAGGTCAAACTGCGGACCTCCAAAAGCCCATCAGACATCCCAAGGGTGTGGAAACCTGGTTCTAGCACCCTCCCATACTACTTCGGGTGAGACCTCAGTCCGTGCTCGGCTAACTGTTGCCGAAAGGGCCAGTAGTACGGGGATTTGCTTGGCTAAATCACCTCTAAACCTGGGTTAGTCCCTTGAAGCCAACATCGACCATACCGTAAAGGTATACAAGGGGAATCTTATTCATATTACAACCCTAACCAGAATGCATCCATTCCCCCTTGGTGTCATCCTGCTCATCCTTTATGGTCCACACCTTCTTCCTGGTATTTTGCACCTCAATACCATTAGAATACACCATCACAGGGGTGGAGGCCCCCTTACAACCAATCTTCAACATTACTACCTCCACCTTCATCTCAACCCCATCCCTTCACCCTACTCCACTTAAGAAACCTCAGATGCCTGGTCAGCCAAATCCGAACCTAAACAACAAGTAGGAATATCAAGTCTATACTGGGGAAACATCTTGCCCTGTCTATGATGTGGAAATTCAAGAAATCAACCTCATGTCTGGAAGAGTGTTTCCATATAATCAACCTCCATCTCCACATGAGGAGCTTCAAGATGAAAAAGAGGAGAGTGTTCCCCAATCCAATCCACCTCCTTTTCCTAAGAGATTAATCCATCCTATTCCTCACACCCTAGAAGAGACTAAACTTATGTGTGAATTTAAAAAATTGTGTGTTAAAATCCCACTCCTCCAAGCTATCAAGGATGTCCCCATCTACAACAACTTATCAAGGATAAATGCTTCAAACATCCTCGAAGGTGAAAGAAGGACACCCCTACCATTAATGTCATTGGACAACTGTGTGACTTAATGTTGGGGTGTGTGATTTTCCTGAAGTATCTAGATCCTCGAATTCCTATGGTATATGTGCACATCAATGGTATCATTGTCCCCCATACCTTGATCAATCTTGGGGTTTCCATAAATGTGATGACTAAAGATACTATTCTTAAACTAAATCTCCAAGGATCATTAAGGAAGACAACAACAATCGTGCAACTTGTAGACAAATCCACAGTAGCTCCTGAGGGAGTTGTTGAGGATGTGATGGTCTCAATTGATTCCTGGGAATATCCTATTGACTTTTTAGTTCTCCAACTTAAGACCAAGTTCAATGGTTATCCTCTCATCCTTGGAAGGCCATGGTTAGCCACTGCTGATGCTTACATAAATTGCAGGGTTAGGAATATGACCATTGAAAATGGGCATTTGTCCAAACAATTGGACTTGTACCCTCCTGCTCAACCATATCTAGAGCATGACTTACCTTTATGGTTGGAAGAGGAGTAGGAAGATTAAGTCTACTCTACCACTTGTTACCCAATATGTACCCTAGATGCTACTATAGGAGGGGGGCAACCTGATGAGATGACCTGAATCACCAAATTTTCCAGAATCAGCCCCCCGACACCATGTCTCTTGATGAGTTAGTAAAACAAGCTGAAAATAACCCTTTGACTGATTTGTTCCTAGCTAACTCAAGTCCTACACATTTCAAGATGATAGAATTTGGTCTAGAAAGAACATTGAAAATAAACCCCTCTCTCTGCACATCAAGAAAAGGAGTTATGTGACATGCTAAGAGAGCATCTGGATGCCTTTTCCTAGAGTTATAAGGAAATGAAGGGATTGCACCCTTTGGTGTGTACTCACCACATTTACATCAAGGAAGGTTACAAGCTAGTGTGCCAACCTCAGAGGAGAATGAACCCAACCCTCAAAGATATAGTTAAAGAAGAACTACAAAAGTTGTTGGATGCAGGGTTCATTTACCCCATCTCAGATAGTGGGTGGGTGTCTCCTTTGGTTCTAGTCCCAAATAATAATGGAAAATGGAGGATCTATGTGGAGTACAAAGAGCTAAATAAAGCCACAAAAAATGACCATTTCCCTCTACCTTTAATTGACCAAGTATTAGATGGTCTTACAGGAAAGAAGTTTTTCTCTTTCTTGGATGGATTTACTGGTTACAATCAAAACCAGATCAGCCAAGAGGACCAAGATAAAACCACCTTCACTTGTCCTTGGGGTACCTTTTCCTATAGGTTCCTTCCTTTTGGATTATGTAATTCCCCTGCCACTTTTTAGAGGGCAGTCCTGAGCATCTTTGCAGACCTAGTCCATGACTTTGTGGAAAATTATATGGATGATTTCACCCCTATGGGTGTGATTTCCTAGAGGCTCTTTCTAACTTGGGGAAAATATTAAACAAATGCATTTAAATGAACTTATCCATTATTCCGAAGAAGTGTGAGTTCTTGATGAATGCATTGACTATTCTAGGTCACTCAATATCCCAGGAAGGACTGCAAGTGGACCCAAATAAAATTTCTATCATAAAGAGGATCCCTACTCCTCAGAAGTAGAGGGATGTCAAAAGTTTCTTAGGCTTAGCTAGATACTATAGGAGATTCATAAAGGACATCAGCAAAGTAGCCTCACCTTTGTTTGGACTATTGGCCAAGGAATCCAAATTTTTCTGGTCAGAAAGTTGCTAAGAGGCCCTAGAAACCCTAAAGGACAAGTTGACTACTACACCTATATTTTGAGGCCCAAATTGGGCTCTTCTTTTCCACATCCATGCTAATGCCTATGACAAAGCGATAGGAGTAGTTCTAGGCCAGATAGATGACAAGTTACCTAATTCCATTTACTTCATCAACAAAAATTTGTCCAAGGCTAAATTGAACTATATTGTGACTGAAAAAGAGCTCCTAGCTGTTGTCCATTCCTTGAATAAATTTAGAAATTGCATCATTGGTTACCAGAACTTTGTACATATTGACCATGATGCTATTAAATATTTGGTGAACAATCCTGATGTGAATTCTAGAATTATTATATGGTTTCTTTTGTTACAACAGTTTAATCTAACTATCATTGATAAGTTTGGTAGAGAAAATGTAGTTGCAGATTTTGTTTTCTAGACTTGATTTACCTGCGGGTGAGGAAGGAATGGTTGATGACTAGCTACCAGATGAGCATTAGTTCGATATTTTAGTTCTCTCTCCATGGTTTGATGACATAGCCAACTACTTAGTGGTTGCATAATTCCCTCCAAATTTTTCCTTCAAGGAAAAGAGTAGAATTATAAGAAAGAGGGCACCATTCACTTGGATGGGGAAATGTATTCAAGCTAGGCCCAGATCAAATTTTGAGGAGATGTGTCAGGGAGGCGAAAGTCTTTGACATGCTTCTAGCTTGTCAGATGGGCCTTATGGAGGTCACTTTGTAGCCAAGAGGAAAACCTTCAAGGTATTTCAAGTTGGCTACTACTAGCCCACTCTCCACCAATATGAAAGAAGATATACTAGTCGATGTGACTAGTGCCAAAGAATCGGGAAACCTATTCCCACGGATGAAATGTCTTTGCAACCTCAAGTGACTCTTGAGCCATTTGAAAAGTAGGGCATGGATTTCATTGGGCCCATTGATCCACCATCAGGGCAGAAAAAGTACATAATTGTGTGCATTGATTACTTAACAAAGTGGGCTGAAACCAAGGCTGTCAAGGTAGTAACAGAAGAGAAATTGGTTGAGTTCTTAAGGGATAATGTGTTTTACAAGTTTGGGTACCCTAGAGAGCTAGTAACTAATTAGGGCACTCAATTCACCTCACACCTGATTGAGAATCTATTGAGTTAGCATAAGATGAAGCACAAGAAGTCAACTTCTTACCATCCTCAGGCCAATGGACAAGTAGCGGTTACCAACAAAGGAAACAAATAATTATCACAAAGGTTGTGAGAAGAAACTGAAAATATTGGGTTGATAGACTAGTGGAGGCCAATTGGGCCTATAATACAACCTGGAAGACAACCACTGGCTTCACCGCTTATGATTTGGTTTATGGGAAGAAGGCTATGCTCTCCATTGAGTTTGAATACAACACCTTGAGAATGGCAGCACAGTTGGATTTGGATATTACGATGGCACAACAAGATAGGATGCTCTAGCTCAATGGTTTAGATGAATTTAGGTTGCATGCCCTCCTACACATAGAGATGAATCAAGTACAAAGAAAGGTTTGGCATGGAAAAAACATCAAAGATAAATTTTTTCAACAAGGTGATTGGGATCTCCTACATGACTCCAGGTTCAAGTTCTTCAAAGGAAAATTGATGACGAGGTGGCTGGGCCCATATCTGATAGAGAAGTTCCATGATAATGGGGTTTTTCAAGTAAGGACCATTGATGAAGAAGGTATCCCCTTGTTGGTCAATGGATACAAATTGAAATTCTATAAAATACCCCTTTGAAGGGAAGATTTCATTGGTACCATCATTAAGGAAGTGAATGTGCTTGGAAATGTCTCAAATTCCAACTCACCAAATTCTTAAAGACTATTTTATTTTTGGAAAAAAATAGAAAAAAAAACAATAAATGACTTAGGTAAAAACCTTTATGAGGCACCTGAGACCAACTTTTGGGGTTGAAAACCTCCTTGAGGCAGCCCAAGAGCGAAAAAAAAGAGAAAATAAAAATATCCATATGTGGAAACCTCCCTTGATGTGCCTAGAGCAGGAAGATAGGTTGAAAACCTCCTTTGAGGCGGCCTGTGTGCCTTTCAAAAAAAAAATTAACATTGTAGGGACTTAAAACCTGCCCACTAATAAAATTATGTGATTTTTGTAGGTTCTTAAAGGAAGCATAGGACACCAATTTCAGAGGAAAACAAGCCAAACAACACCCCATTCTTCCTTCATTCACTTCATATCTCCCATTGCTACCATGTCTCCATCATCCATCCTCATTTCCAAGCATCAAAAACTAGTTTGCAGGAAATTTTCTAACTTCTACAGGATTTCCTGTAGTACTACAAGATGTGCTAAAACTATGGGAATGGAGTTCTGATTGAGAAATGATGATGTAGGTCTGTTCTGGGTTGAAAAAGGGGACCATACACCTCACCACCTCTCACCCAACACTAACTCATGACCATACCACCCTATGTGTCCATCAAAATCCACTCAAAAGAAAAAGAAATATATATCTATATAATATATAATATATATTATATATATATATATACTTATAATATATATATATATATATATAGAAAAATTCAAGGGCCATACCATCACTGGCCTCACTCACCTACCACCCCATCTCCTACATTGCCACTCCATCCACTCTAACATCACCACTTATTCCTCCTCCAAGAAAAAAAATAGAAAAAGATGATGAAAAAGGCAACTACAAGTTTCTTGAAGTAACTATAGGAAACCCTGTAGCAGCCTATGCTCTCATAGCCACAACTCTCCAGGCACTCTCCTTCAGCACCAAGGTAAACAAGGAGCTCCATCAGCCCTGTAAACACTATGAATCACATCTAGAGTCTCAGCAACAACAACAAAAAGACCAAGGACTTGCACACATAAATAAAGCGGAAAACCACATCAACAGGAAGAAATATACAAAAAATTATCAAATGAAATCACTTACCTGAACAAAAAAGAACAGCAAAGCCATCCTCCAGCATGTAGCAAATAAGGAAAGGAAGGCCCAGCATGGCACCTAATTTGAGTTCTTCCCTAGGTATGATATAATAAACGTGTAGGAAAATGAAATAATTCAATTTTATACACTGGAGGTGGCCAGTTAGCTTGGCCACCCTCAACTCGAAAACAAAAAGTAAACTCCCAGTCAACCTGACATGTGGCACCATCAAATCAAAGAGGAATGAGTTAAAAAGGTGGTTGAGTGAAGTTTTGGGAGAGTGGGTGATGATTACGAGGAGAGGATGCATGATAGCTAACGTTGGGCCAACGATCCATAAGAGGATATCCCGTACATTTCCATCCAATAAAACGCTCCAAGGAATTGACCATAAAAAATATATATTATGAACTCTCATGCACTATTTGTTCATTTTGAGATCAGAGAGGGCCAAGACCACCTTGGAGAGCCATTAAGGAGGCAAACATGTTTCAACCACCCTATAGGAAACAACAACTACAAGAATCGTAGGGAGCTATAGGGTATAGTGGACATTCACAAATGCTAAAAGGAGGTTCATAGGGTCCAGCTACTCAAAAATTATCCCCATCCAAAGAAGCATAGTGAAATGTAGGTGGCCCATATCTCCTATTCTTGGAATTAGTAGCTAGAAACAAAAAAAATGTTTCTTTAAGTAAAAATAGTGGGCTTGAGGTATTCTTAAAATAGAATTGTGAACATATTGAAAACTTGTGGAGATATAGGGTAATTGATGAGCCTCATAAGTGGGTAATTATATGGGCTCATTTTACCACCTAACCTTGTCAAATCAACCATTCCCTTAGCTTATTGTATGACTTTCTGATTATATCTATGCTTATAGAGTGAGTTGAGTTAGTTACGATGCCATGTGGTCTAACATGTATTTAATGCAGATTATTGATGGATTTCGAGGTCAAAGTCAAGGATCCAGTGGTCAAATGGAAACAATAACTTGAAGTAGACAGAGGAGAGGACTGATAGGAGAGAACCCCCTCATTTATTACTCCTTACTTCGAATTCCCCTTCATTTAGCTCAGAGTAGAAGCAGCCGAATCCTACACTAGAAGGCAGCTAGGCAAGTAGAAGATGATTGAGAGTTATCTCGAGTTTTGGGAGCCAAGCCTCCTTGATTTTAACGAATCTGTGGGTAGCTTTAGATGTATAAGTAGAGAGGCCTAGGGACTCACTAGAGTTGGATTTTTTTTCTTATGTAAACTCTACTCAAATTTCGAGCTTATTATTTTGTGACAGTTTCATGTAATCTTGCTATTGTTTTGATAATGAAGATGGAATCCTCTTTGAGCTAGCATTGAGTTACCTAAGAGGGATAAAGCTCTTGGGTTAGGACCCAATCCAAGCAGCCAAGCTTCTCTTTACTTGTATTTGTATTCTTTACTTCAGTTTGCAGATTAATTTGCTGTTAGATGTATTTATTTTATGGTTAAGAATAGGTTGTTTTTGATGATTTAGTAGTTTTATTCCATTTGTGATTTCTATAGTAGGTTAAGCAGCGATTAGAAAAGATTCAAAAGGCTAGAAATCATATCTTGGCCTCTCTTCCTCCCTCTGGGACCATGATTTGAGGTAAAGACTCTCATGCTGCCCCAAAAACACAGATTTTCCTCATTCATAGGACTTCTAGTGTTTGCAGCTATTTAGTAGGTTAATAGTCCAGTTTTGCTTTGCTTCAGATCTCCTTTGTCATGCTCATTTCCTGATTTTCAATATTCCTCTTTCATTCTGTCCTTTCCTAAAACATTTCTCAGCATTTCCTTCCATAGATCATAGTTTAGACCATTTTAATGCAAAACTCTGTTTTTCCTAAATGCACTCATTTCATTTGTTGCTTGATTTTCGTGGTTGACTGTCAGTTCCTTTGTAGAAAATCTGTTCCAACAGTAAGCCAGCTTATCAATAATCACATCCTCCATCTGATCCATGCCCTACAGGTCTCCTAAACCTCACCTCAATTATGCCCTAGTTTCCTTCAGTTTTTTCCATAGAAATTCTTCCTCTCTCCTTGAGCAAACTCAATCATATTTCTCTCTCCTAGTGATTCATGGTAGACCTTAGGTGCCCTAACACCTCATTCCAACCTTCATCCAGCTTTTCCACCCACTCTTACACCCTCAGAATAGTGGAAATTTCTCTTGGCCTCCTCTTGTAGACCTCCTATAGTTTCCCTGTTTTCCTCTTGTAGTTTTTCCTATAGGCTTTCTTTTGAAGGTCAGGTGTGGGAAAAGCCTCTAGAAGGCCACCTAAGACCTCCTAGAACCCATCCATACCATCTTACATCCTCCTAAGCTTCAAAACCACCCTCTAATGCCACTAGTTCGCTGCCATACTCACACACAATAAATTAGATGCATGTCAAATTCACATAAAAACACACAAAAATCCAAAAATATGTTTTTTTGCTTATTTATTTCTAGAAATAGCATGGTTAGATGTTGTCTATATTAATAATAATTATAACTATAACTTAGATTAATAATAATATTCGAATTTTATTAATAATAACATTCTAATTTAATTTATATTAATAATTTTAAAATTATAAAACAAAATTATTAGGATTAATAATAACAATTCGAAATTATATTAAAAAAAAATAATAATATATAAATTAATTAATTAATTTAATTTAAATAATAATAATAATAAATGAAATTGGCCGACCTCTCATCAAAGAAATAATGGTAGCCGACCTTCATCTAACTTTCCCTCTTTACTATTTATCTCTCAAATCAGCACTTCTTCTATCAAGCATTCATTTGGTCCTGATGATGGATCCCGGTTGGGATTTGAAACGTTGGCAAAAAATGGTTCGTACTGTGGATTCTCCGGTAACTAAGTCAAAATATTTTCATAGTGTTTCTGGAAAAAGAAGGATTAGCTTGTTAATTAGGGTTTACTAGGTCTTGCTTTACATTACAGTCTTTTTCCTTTCTGCAATTAGAATAGCTTCTGTAGAGTAATCTTTCTTTCTTTCATCACACATAAAGCTTCTTCTGAGATCTGTAGAATTTTGCTTGAGCTCCTAGTGATCTTGTGCTGGCCAACGAAGTGACAACCTACAACGAGAACTAGTACTTGTGCATATAGCACCGATGCTTCTAAGTTTATTACGAACTACCGGGTTGATAAAAGTAAAGTTGGAAGTTGTTGTGGCCACCAACAACCCCCCTCCTTATGAAGTATTATTGCTAATACTAAATAAGTGGGGACCCTAAAAAAAAATTAGTTAATGTTACATTTTCTTTTTAGATGAAATCTACAACATCATGGACTTAGGAAAATACCTTGAAAAATCTAGAAAACCTAAGTTTCATAATGAAGAAAATTAAATTTACTCCTAAAAGGATATCGCATCGCGCAAAAGATGACAGGATACACCTTCCAAAGATTTAAAATTATAAAAAGTGATATTGCGATGCGAAAAACTTCATCGCATCGCATATGCTGAAGACAAACGCTCTCATTGAAAAATTTTAAAACATCGCTGATATGCGATATCGCATATCGCACATCGCAAATATCACAAGAATTATAACGATCTGTGATATTGCGATATTGCGATACCGCAATACTGCGACATCTCAAAATTGCGATACTGCGATAGAAACAACATGATGATATCACGATCATATTGCGACATTGCGACATTGTGATACTGCGATCTGCGACATCGCAAAGCAAAAACGCAGGAATCTTCCATCGCAGTTGGTTCTGGCTCATTGTTCGAGAAAACTCTTTAACCAAGAGTTGGTCATATGTTTTAATGCGAATTAATGGGTTATTGCCAGTTGTTAATAAAGTAGGGTGTTGTGTTTTTCGAAAAAATAACTCACGTAAGGTGGCATGTCTTGTATATCTTCGGCATTTAAAAATTTTTCCTGTTATTAGTCCTTTATCATTACTTCTACCTCAATGTGAACTGTAGGAAAGAAGGACGAGATATTACACAGGGCATTATGCAGAAAACAACGAAGAGGAAGATAGCGCTCCAATGTACATTTCGGAAAGAATACTTAATCCGCTCAAAGAAGAAAAAGAGCCGCAAAATTCTTCAGAGGCATCTATCACAGATTTCTCATGTATAGTCATGATTGAATGGATAGTGAAAGACGTTGATACCAGAAACAAATCATTTAATTCTCAAGGTCAAGAGCTCATGGAACCACTATTTTTACAAATTTTGGGTTTTATACCTAATGAGAGAAAAAGGCGCAAGAGGCAAAAAACCGCATCAGGGAAGCTCGGATCAAGAAACAGAGGCAGTTTCCGATGCGCGATTAACGCTTAGCGCTAATCGCGCATCGCTAAGGAAAATTGTTCGAAAAGGAAGGTCCCTAGTTGCTAAGTCACCTGCGAGTCCCGAAAACTGCAAAGAACTCAGTGAATAGAAGCAAATTGGAAACAAAAGCTATCTGAAAGTTAACCAAGTTGAAATAAGATTTTAACCAGGCATACATGATAATGCTACATATTCATTGGGTGATTCTCAAAGCGCATCATCAATTTTACTGAGAAGATAATGCCAGCTCTTGCCGTTTCTGTTTGCTTAACTCAACCAAAGGCGGAAGATAGTCAGCCGACTCTACACAGAAAAATACTAAACGCTTGCGACATTAAGGAGTAGATTTAGAAATAGTTAGTAGATTTAATTTTAGAATAGTTTTGCTTAGAAAGAGGACGGTCATTTAAAACAAATCCTCAAATTCTGTAAATAAGTTATTTAGTTAGTAGTATTTAAACCCTTCTCATGCATTTAGAGAAGGGTCCAGAAATTTATCAAAAACTTGTCCTCAAAACATGCACTTTTGCACCCTCAGAGGAGGTTTTGGTGAATGAATGGAACAGGGTTTATTTGATATTTGCATTTGATATCTGCTACTGATGTTGCACTTTTGTACTCTTAGTATATGTTGAATCAAAGAGAGATAAATCAATCATTGCTTGAAGCTCATGAGTAGGACTAGTTATAAATGGTAATTTTACCTCTTAACCATTTCTGCTTATGCGTTAAAGTGATATTCAGTTTTCAGTTATTTATATGTTACAACATTTTGTACGGTGATAACTATTTGTTTATGTTTAGTGTATGAATAGCTCATTTATGCGATAAGTTTTAACAACTGTTTCATCTAACTTCTTATACGAAGTAGCTCATTTTTATCGAATTCTTTTCTTATGATAGCTGAAGGATCTTTATTACCAGTTATTGTATGAAATCTTTGTAGATCGCATAGAAGAAAGATCACACCCCGGGTTAGCATAAATTTCGATGTTTTTTTTTGTTTATTAGAATACATAGCATAGCATTAGAATAGATAGAAGTATTCCAATCCGAACATAAACACCCTTCTTTCACACACACACATACACTGAATTGGGAAACTGGTCCCAGATCCCGAGTCAGACCGCTATACCAAACGGATAAGGAGCTGCCAACCAAGGTCCGGACCGAGCGGGTATCCCCCTTATTGTTGACCCGATTTTCAGGGCCCTGAACATATTTGGCGCTAGAAGGAGGGCCTGAACTATGAATGGCAAGTAAATCCAAATCAAAATACCATTCTGAGAGTAATTCGCCCTCACCATCGCCTCCGACTTCTCCATTACATTTAAATCCAGATTTAGAAGTCGCTAGAGCATCATCCGTTGCTACAAAACCTGACATTTCAGATCAATCTGTGATTGAACCTCCTGAAGTTGAATCTCTGATTCATAAACTTCAGCGATTTTCCATTTCCCCTCAAAGATCTGATAAATCTCAGGGCAGCGTTACTTCGCAGTATAACCCTGCTCATCCCCTGACTAGACTCAAGAGTGAAAAGTTCGGTATTCGGCCAACCGAACTACCTCTTCCTAAAAGGAAAATAGCAAGGAAGTCACCTAAAGGGTCCGATAGCGAGACTCTTTCATCAACATCTTCCATCTCAACTTCTCCACCGCGAAGTCAACCATCTACTCTGCCACCCCAGACCATTATCAATCCACCTAGTGGAATCCCTACAACTCCTCCTCAATCATCTGCGATCATAGTCACCTCATCTTCTCAATCACAGGGATCATTTTCTGTGAATCCCCCTGTTAGCAGTTTAGCAATGGCCCAGTCTCCATGGTACAATCTCGGGGCAGTCTTAATGCCTGCGCCCTTGAGTCAGATACCGGCCCATCCTGAGAAATGGCTGCCCAAGTTCAATCCTGAGGCAGGCATGCTAGCAGAAGAGCACATAAACAACTTTATGCTATCCATCAACCTCAACGGGGTTACTAATGAAGATGCTGTTGTTCGACTGTTTCCTTATACCCTACAAGGAACAGCCGGATCCTGCTATTTTTCATTACCCTCTAGATCTATTACTAGTTGGGACATCTTCCAAGACCAATTTCTAACCAAATTTGGTGACGACAGGTCTAAAACAACGTTAATCAACGACTTATCCAATCTTAGGGAAGAATCTAGAGAACCGATCAAAGATTTCAATCTACATTTCAATAAGATTCTAAACAAAATTCCTACTGCTTCCCGGCCCAACGATGAAGTGCGATGTGAATGGTATATCACTGCATTACCATCAAACATAGCAATCTTCATGGACAGGGCTAATAAAACAACTCTTGCTGAAAACATGAAAGAAGCTATAGCAGTAGAGAAACGAATAATAGCCTTAGAGAATAAATCCGCATTAGAAGACCGGAAGTCTAAGAAGGTCACCTTCAAAGAAGAGTCCAAGAAAAGACAAGCAAAAGATCCATTTGATTTGGAGGGATTGCAAAAAGTTCTTAAGACCATGTCTAATGAAATGGTCGACATAAAAAAGCAAGTAGCAGAAACTTCTTCAAAAAAGCCCTATAGAGATTTTAAGAGAGGCCCGTCAACGGATCCAAAGTTGCCCAATGCTATAACAAATGCTGAATCCGAAGAAGAGGAAACGAAAATTGCCACTGAAGGGCAAACCGATGATGAAGAAGTAGTAGAATTACAAGGAATGTGGGATTTCATCCTCCCACAAGAGGAAGATCAAGAAGTATTCGTTTAACACACGAAGTAGGAAACCAGCTTGATCCCCCCACTACCCCAAACCCAAAGAGCGCAAGCTCTGCAACAAAGGATAAAGTCGTAACAAAGAAAATGACATCTAAAGCGACTCAAACTAGCCCAGTCCAAACAGATTCACCTACTCCATCTAAAACATTGATCGTTTCGGATGAAATGGAGTACAATATCATAGACGACATGAAAAAGACTAGGGAAACTATCACTCTATATGAATTGAGCAAGCTAAAGCATCAACAAAAGATAATGATGAAAGAATTACATGCTGTGCCAGTTGTACCTTTGCCTGCCACTGTAATTTCTCAAGCTTCTCAGAACATGGGAAGACCTCCAAGTAATACAACTAACAACATTGATCCAAATGACATCGCCTTAATTGGAGGTAGATCGAGATCTCATACTCCCCCTTTTCTCCTTACTTATGAAATTTTTAACAAAAATGTACATAATTGTTTAGTGGATTCAGGTGCTTCATCGAATATCCTACCAAAGTCCATATGCACTAAATTAAACGTTCAACCACTGAAATCCGTTGTTCGCATCATTCAGTTGGATCGGTCTCAGGTCGAAGTCATTGGCGAACTAAATCAAGTAACCATAAGGCTGTCATCCAACCCGAAGGTATGTAAAGTAATGGATATTTTAGTCGCTGATATCCCTGAGTTTTATGGCTTAATTCTTAGCAGGGATTGGTCAGAAAAATTGCATGGATACTTCTCAACTGATTGGTCGCATATGTGGTTGCCTTACAATGGTAAGCCAAATCAAATAAAAGTTGAACGAGAATTGCATCAAAAGTACATAGTAATGGAGTTAGAAGGGGAAAATGAACCAGTAGCATATAACAGTAGCATAATTGTTAATTATTCAGTAGATTCTTTTCTCGGCAATTTTAATGCTCATATATCCCCATATTTAGAACATTTTGTTTTGTCCCAAGTCGAAATTTTTTCTCAAACGGATAGTTCAAAATGTATCAATTTTTTTTATCAACCTATAAATAAATCTTTGTTTTGGAATTTTTTTTTTGATGGTTCTAAATCCAACGAAGGGACAGGAGTAGGATGCGTGCTAATTAGTCCAGAAGGAGACAAAATCATGTTAACATGCATGCTCGAATTTGAAGCTTTAGTTCAAGGGATGTACAAAGCAATCGGGCTAAAAATAAAATATCTCCAAGTCTTCGGAGACTCTGAAATTGTAGTCAGACAGGTACGGAATACTATACATTGCCTGTCAGGTCATTTAAAACACTATCAATCTCTAGTTCAAGATCTAACTGAGCATTTTAGAGCATTCAATATCTCATCAATTCCCAGAATCCAGAATGCAAGCGCTAACCTTTTAGCTAACGTAGCTTCTAAGCTCATTCCTTCTGAATATTTTAGTCCAGATAGATTTTCAATAGAATTAATCTTTAGACCTTCTATTCCTGACAACATCACAAATTGGAGAATATTCAACGACGATCCTGATATCGTAAATTTCCTTACTTCTAAAGGATCCTACTCCAACCAAATAATCGATGAAGATCAACATGATCAGTAATTACAGCAAGATAGCACTCACAATGCTATACCTAAATCAGTGGTCAAGTTAGAAGACCTGAACGATTTGAAAGACCGGTTTAAAAGGTCCACCAATTCAAAGCTCCAAAGTTCGACCTTGAATTTTGAATTGGTAAACCTAGGAACTGATGCCAAACCCCAAAACATAAATCTAGGCCTTGGCCTAGCCCCCGAAGAAAAGATAGCATATATCTGTCTTTTGAGACAATACAAAAACATGTTTGCTTGGAATTATGATGAACTTAAAACATACGACACCACTATCATCCAACATACTATCCCAATGATCGATAACGAAAAACATGTCTAAGAAAAATTGAGAAAGATTCATCCCAACTTAGAAAATCAGATAAAAACCGAACTCAATAAGCTATTGAAAGCCAAGATAAGTTTTCCCATCAGACATTCTAAATGGGTCTCCAATATGGTACTTGTTAGAAAGAAAAACGGAGATATTAGGATTTGTATTGACTTTCACAATCTCAACAAATCCTGTCAAAAGGACAATTTCCCCTTACCACCTATGGAGCAGATATTACAGGCAGTGGCAAGCTCAGAATTAATGTCTTTTTTGGATGGATTTTCAGGATACAATCAAGTGCTGGTAAATCCTGATGATCAATTGAAGACCACATTCAGAACTAAATGGGGCACATATGCATATCGCAAGACGCCATTTGGTTTGATTAATGCTGGTGCCACATTCCAGAGAGCCATGGACATTGCATTTAAAGGTTTAGTCAATAAGTCAGTAGTAATTTATTTGGATGATAAAACCATGTACTCCAAGAAACGAGGCGACCATCTCAAAGACTTAAAGCAAATCTTCCAACGATGTTAAGGTATGGAATTTCATTTAACCCAAAGAAATCATTTTTCGCATTAAGTGAAGGGAAACTTCTAGGATTCATAGTGTTAAAATATGGTATTCACATTGACTCTGACAGAATCAAAGAAATTTATGAAATATCCCTACCTCATAACAAAAAAGCCATGCAATCCTTCCTTGGTCAAATCAATGTTGTAAAGAGATTTGTTCGAGATTTTTCACGAATTGTATCTCCTTTACAAACTATGATAAAAAAGAACTCTATTTTTAAATGGGGCCAAGATGAACATGAAGCATTTAACCTGATCAAACAGGCTATCATTAATGCTCCATCTTTAGCTACTCCGAATTTTTTAGAGCCTTTTATTTTATACACATTTGCCTCAAATAAGTCATATGCCGTGATACTCACTCAAACGAATCAAGAAAAGGCGGAAGCACCAATTGAATTTTTTAGTTCAAATTTGCAAGGCGCTGAATTAAATTACTCAGACGTAGAGAAACATACTTATGCTGTTTTCAAAGCGATCAAATATTTCAGAGATTTTCTACTCAAAACCCACACCAAAATTATAGTACCATTTCCATCCGTAAGAAATCTTCTGGTACAAAAGGATGTGGGTGAGAAGAGGGCCAATTGGGTAACTGCCTTACAAGAATATGACATAGAAATTAAACTAGCCAACATTGTAAGAGGTCAAGGATTTTGCAAGATGCTGGCTGGAGCATCGCAAATTTTTGAAATCCCATCTGAAGAGGTACAATTATGCGAGGTAAGCCTAAATGATGAGCAGTCACTAAATGATGATATTATTTATTATCTTAAAAATGGATATGATCCTTCATACCTCGATTACACGAAGAAAAGAGCTCTAAGATTAAAAGCCAAACAATATCAGCTAATAAATGATATTCTTTTTAGAATGAATTACGATTATGTTCTTCTTAGATGTCTTGAGAAATTTGAAGCTGATAAAGTCTTGCAGGAACTCCACGACGGACCAACAGCCGGACACTACGCTGGAGATGCTACTGCACATAAAATCTTACGCGCAGGATATTACTGGCCCACGTTATTTAAAGACTCGCATAGTTATGTGAGGAAATGTCAAGTTTGCCAAACTACCGCTGGAAGATAAAAGAAGCCATCCTTACCACTACAAGTAGTTAATATCGACCAACCTTTCAGTCAGTGGGGATTGGATATAATAGGTGAGATCGTTCCTCACTCTTCCAAGCAGCATAGATATATCCTTACAGCAACAAATTATTTTACTAAGTGGGTAGAAGCAGTTCCACTCAAGACGGCTAATGCTGAAAATATCATTGAGTTCATAGATCAATCTATAATCACCAGGTTTGGACTACCTTTCGCTTTAATGTTTGATAATGCATCATACTTTTCTGGAAATGCAATGACTGAATTTGCACTTAAAAGAGGATTCAAACTTAAATATTCGGCCAATTATTATCCATAAGGCAATGGATTAGCCAAGTCTACAAACAAAAACCTAATCAGGATTATCGAAAGAACAGTAGACCAAAATCAGAAAAATTGGCATAAATCCTTAAAAATTTATGGGCAGGCCGAATAACGAAAAAAGCTTCCATCAGAACTTCTCCCTTTAATTTAGTTTATGGGAGAGAAGTTGTTCTTCCAACTCATCTAGCAATTCCTTCTTTGTCTCTAGTTCAATACATTGATGAAGTACCAACTTCCTCATTACACTTCAGGCAAATGGAAATAATCAAATTAGAAGAACAACGAGAATAAGCTAAGAAAACACATGCTCATCATCAGGCGCTAGTAAAATCCTCTTTTGATTCAAATATAATGACCAGAAAAGAATTTCAGGTGGGAGATTTAGTTTTAAAATGGGACAAGGCACACAAAGAAAAAGGTAGACATACAAAATTTCAAAGACTGTGGCTTGGCCCTTTTCAAATTGTAGAAGTCGTAGGTCCATCGACATTTGTGTTAAAAGATTTAGCAGGTAAAAGCGACTCTTTGCCTGTCAATTGACAATTTCTTAAAAAATATTTTCCATAGAAGATTATTCTTCTATTTCATAGAATAATAGTTTTTCTCTTCTTTTTTTTTTTTCAGAATAAAACCAGTTGTGAATGGTTACATTAGGCATTTACGAAAAAGATACCCACTCTCTTTCAGATTTTGATTTTTCGCTTGTATAAATAGCAAATCTTTTGGAAAATTGATCTTTATTATTGAAAGATACAGTTAAAAACTCTAGCCTAGATATGACACTAGTTTCAACTTCATAAAAGTTGGATGAAGATAAACCTTTAGTGAAGAAATTGTTTTATATCAGCAAAATGAAAGGTATCAATAACAAAATAAAGATTCTCTGTAGAATAGTTACTTCCAAAAACTCTATCATTATTGAGTCTTCCATCGAAGAATCCACAGTAAGAGAATTTTTACACCAACGTTTCGAACCCCAAATGGGATCCATCATCAGGGTTAAGAGAAAGATGATAAAAGAAGAGCAAGAATGAAGGGATAAATACTCATGAGCGAATGAATACTGATGGAACAGCACAGGTCGGCAAGAAAGATTAATAATGAAACCTAAAATTAAACTAATTTTTTTTTTTAATAATTTTATAATTTGGCATTAAATTTTTAATTTAATAACAAATTAATTAATATTATAAACTAAATCTTAATATACTAAGCATCTATATTAATATTAATGTCTCTAAAAACATAATATATATATTAATATTAATATCATAAACCTAATATCTAAATAACATTAATATTTATATAACCTAATATTTATAAAGCTTAATCTATATAACTTATTATTATATAACATAAAACCTATATTAATATTAATATCTATAAAGTTTAATATAAATAATAATATTAATAATAGTATTAATATATAATTTATATTAAGTCTTATATATATAATAGTA
>APFE030443795.1:11461-22400 GCA_000404065.3 Pinus taeda | reverse complement strand
AAAAGTTAAAGTAGTGTGAATTAGCTGCTTTGCTTTAAGTTTGAGTTGTTTTTCAAGTTTTTGCTTTCTTTTCATTTTCAGCAGCAAGGATACTGGGCCATTATCATTAGTTCACCATTTGATGCATTTATTTTCTCTTAAGAATTGATTTCAGTTTAGTTGTTTTAAAGCTTTCTTTTTAAGCACTTTCAAGTTTGACAAAATCATTGTAGAAACCATCATACTTCACTTTCATCCTCGCCATCACACATTAGGGAAAGATAAATCCAAAAACAAAATAAAGTAAGAAAAAGGTTAACTAAGCACATATGGTGCACCACACTTCATCAGTTTACGATACCCGGATTGATAATTTATGTAGAGCAATTTAAGACGTTAAATTGACTAGACACTTCCCATGAGATATTAGTCTTCTTGATGTTTTTATCACCATAACATATTAGAAAACAATTTTTCTCAAGGAATGTACATCCTCATGAAAAGATAAATATTTTTTAGTAGAGGAGAAATTTATGAAGGTATAGTTAGCTAGAAGCCAAACTACCATAATAATTAGCATATTACACTTCCCAACCAATATAGTAATAGCAATTTATGCATGGTTATTATCGTGGGCAAAGTGTATAACAGGTTGCCACTTACAACTAAGTTTAAATCTATCCTCTCTTTTGAATTATTTAGATTTTTCTCTATTTCCATGGAGTCTTTGATCTTCATTTTCACATAGTAATAAAATTTGGTGACGATTCTCATGTCATCTAAGCAAACTTGGTATTTTCCAAGTGCTTAGCTAGATTAGGTCTCTTGGTTTTTTTATGCTTAAGATCGTTGTTACGTTCTTTCACTCTGATATGATATTCTCTTCCAATCTCATCAATATATTGTTTATCATAGAAACAAAGAATGGTAGATGCACCTGTATAAGTCTTTGGGTGTATTAGGTCTTTGGTTTAGTCCACCACACCCCCAATTGTGAAAGTGGGACCAAAGGTGACTTTAATATAACCTTTGTCAAGGATCCTGGCTAGTTTTTTTTTGTTCCTTTTTATGTACAGAAGGGTCATTGTGTCCCATCCTCCTCATTGTGTCATTTAGGGTAAGGTATTTTTTCTTTTGTAACCACTTGATTGAAGGGTTTTTCATCATAAAAAAAAAACCCTTTTTAGATTGCCCAATTTTTGCTCCACATGACGCTTGTAGATTCCAATGACCTAATTCATAAGAGTATTAATAATGCCTACTTTTTGTGTGACACTGTGATGTGATTCAACATTTAAGTATCTTTTTTGTGAGTTTTCTTCCCATAACCTGATGACCTAGAGAGCCAATCTCATTCTTAGTGGTAAGGACAATTAGAAATGGAACACTTTTGCTCTTCACCACCTCCATTGTGAATTTTATGTTACCATTCTAATTATTGTATTTTATATTATATTATATTGTTTTCATAGTTTATTGTATTCACAATCATAATTTCCTGCCTTTATTGGCCTAAAGGATCATGATATCCTTGTTCTATCTTAGTCTTTTTAACATGACTTGCTCACCTTTGCTTATATTTCTTCTCAAAGGTCTAACCCTTATTATGGATATAATTCATTATTGTCTTATTTCCTCAATGGTTTCAATGAGAAGAGTTTTAATGATGGGTTCAGTGTTGCATATCTAAACTTTAGAGGGGTTTTGGTGTGTGCAATAACAAAGTTAATTCCATAACTAAGAACCCAGTTTGTGGCTGCATCAAGGGCTTGGTTGAAGAGGTTAACAAGAACGAATTTACCCATGCCTCTCATGTCCTCAAGTCCATGTTGACCATTAAGTCATTTAACAGACTTTCTGTTTTTTTTTTCTTTGTGAATTTTGTTCATATAGCCTCATATTTGGACATGATTATTCAATCAACATTCAATAAGAGATCAAAATAGACCATATTTACTAGCCTTAAATGTAGCGCACGTGCTTTCTCAAATTGAGAATTTATTTCTATCCTCGTGTGTTTATGTTCTAGTCATACAAGGATTACATTGACATTATTAAATATTCTATTGTATCAAGAGGCGAGTTGGTGTTTTAACACAAGATCTAGTTTAAGTTTAGCATCCCTACACCATTGTAAGAATGATTTCATGTCTTCTTTTTTCCTGATATTTGTTAACCTGAGATCTTGGGAATTTCCAATAATGGGATTGATATGTTTTGCTACCGACAAGAGTTCAAGATTTTGTGCTTCTCCACTTATTTACTTAATAACCATAAAAAATTAACTGAAAATATGTAGATAATTTATACCTCTATCTATATAATTTTTTATTTATTTTATTTGTTATGTATAAAATTCTCTCGAGACATTTGAGTACATCCAAAGGTGCTGATGTGTTATCCTCCACTCTAGAAGCTTATTCATTCAGCTAAGAAATACAAAACCTAACATGAAAGCCATTACGGAAAACATATGTTAACCAAAGCCACAAATAGAGCACCATACCAAGATGGTACTAAATTAACATAGGGGCAACCGGGTTTCCTTGATAGCCATGAAACTAAGGGAGTGTCACTTTTGATGTCCTATTTTGTTGAATTGGTATACAAGAAGTTTTTTTCTGATGTAAACCAGTGGCTAGTAGCTTGGCATGTCCTCAACTCGAGCCTTCAAACTGCGAATGACCAACCATGTGAAGGTTTCATCCACTTGTTACGACTAGTGGGTGTCTAGGCTTCTAATGGTTACTAACAATTGGTCTAGGCATTTCACCACACTGTTTGAAACTTGTTTGGCTCCAAGCCAACATATCCATTGCCACATAAATTTTCATGTTGTGCAAGACATTTAGGATTATTTCATTGGAGAGTCTACTCCTAGTTCTTTTCTTGAGGGGGGGAAGTGAGGACTTCATGCCCTCTCTGCTACATGAAATTCTCAAATATACCCATAGTCTCTGCCTTGTGTTAAATCCATCAGGAATTAAATACTTGTTGATAAAACCATGTACATCTATGTATATACCCCGGAAATCAAAGGTGGGGCCGTGTTAATGGTCTCAACAAGACCTTGCCATAAAAATATATGCATATCTCCACGGATGTTTTGAATGCATGTACATACTGGTTGGGTCCATGTTGAGAATCCAAGTCATGCATCACTATGAGGGTGTCTATGTTGGAAATGTCTACCAAAATAATTTCTTCATGCTTTGTTACATCTCAGAGCTTCTATGGATATGTTATGTACCTGATATGTGAGTTTTTCTATCAGCAATTGACTTTTAGTTGATAACACGAGTCCATCTTTTTTTAGCCTTTTACTAAATTTTTGGCCATAAGGGTTCAGGAGAAATGCGTTAATCACTTGGATAGGTTGGCTCTTAGATGCATATATTTTTAGTACCATTATGTTTTCGTACGATTAGACTAATTTGTATTGCTGGTACTACCTTTTTCCATTGCTTGATTCATTTGCAGAAATGTTTGTTATCTATCATTACTTATATTTGATAATTTGGTCTGCGGTTCTATGGTTTTCACAGATCGTACTTACTTCCAGACTTTTTTTTTTTTTTTTTTTTCATTTTGTAATGCTTTCTTTAGGTTATAGGCATTCAGATTTAGTTTGTGAATGTTTTCAATGGAACTTAAGCTGCAAATAAATTCAAGTACATGAGTGTCGGTTTCATCAATAAAACATGTTTTTTCTCTTATTGAAAGAACATAAATGGAAAATATGTGAATTGAAAGAAAAATAGTTGGAAAACCCAGTATGATATGCTTGACGAGGAATAGAAATAAATACCATCCATTAGCATATTGCTCGCATCCACAAGAACATGCCATTCTAACTGTGGTAATTTTTGAAAGGACTGCTTATCTGGAGTTAATTTGTCTTCATCCAGGGATGCATAAAAATATCCTAGCTGCCACACTGCAGGGATTTTTGAATCTTAGAGCACCTGTTTAACACTGGCATGGAGACCAAAGAGAATGGTGAGTGCAGACAGGAAGACATTAGTAGGTTTGCAGGTTTTAAAGGAAAAAGTGCAGTAGGCACATAGGTTTCTGTTATGTTTTGCCCTGTAGGGTTTGTTTTATTAGTATAAATAGTCACAGTTTGTGGTTCATTGTTTTGTTACAGTTGAGAAACTAACATTAGAGAAATCTAATGGAAAAAATTTCCAGGTATAGAAATTCAAGTTTTCTTATTTTTCTTTAAGGGTAAGTAAAAATACTTTCCAAATAGTGCACCCGTAAAGTCAAGTTTCAACTACAGTTGATGCATTTAGATATATGATAGATATATGAGAGCATAGTTAATGGATTTGAGATAGCCCTCCAAAGAAGCTCAAATTCGGTGGACTATAAAGTCCAAGTCTATTGTTGCCTGATTGTATGTGAGATGTATGGTTTCATATAGAAATGAATCATTTGTTCAATGGCCAAAAAAAAAGTTTAGGGTAACGTAGGGAGCACGGAGGTGCATTGACAGTTGGCATAAATGTGTCTTATATGTAAAATTGAGGAAAATAATAATAATGATATATCAAAAAAAATTGGAGTTAATAACGGGGTGTGTTACAATATTCAAG
Source organism: Pinus taeda (assembly GCA_000404065.3). Classification (NCBI taxonomy): domain Eukaryota; kingdom Viridiplantae; phylum Streptophyta; class Pinopsida; order Pinales; family Pinaceae; genus Pinus; species Pinus taeda. The sequence goes on along the minus strand of APFE030443795.1, from coordinate 17,823 downwards.
GACTTATGTACTCCTTGCAACAAAGAGAATATGATAAAGGTGTCTGCAAACAATGTGCATAAAATTATGTTGATGGAAGGATTAGAAGTGGAATCATTCCAAACCCTTCTAGAAATATAAGCTTACTAATGGTTGATGGGCACTTTTTATATTGATGTCAAGCTCAAAAACCTATAGCCTTACACCTGTTCTCTTGACTTGGCACTACAAACTTAAGGTTTTTTGGAGCCCCACACAAATTCAAAAAAACTTGTTTACATGATCTTTCATTTATTGGTTTCCATGTAGTTATTTATCCCATCTTTGTGTCCCCACACTTCTTTAATTTATTTGTAGTGTCATGTAGGCAATTAAGCATATTATTTGGTATTATAACACGCTCTGATAGCTTTATGTGAAGCCAATTCCCTTTATGACCACTTATGTTGGATCAAAGTCACGAGGTTCATTGAAATTAAAACTTGAGGTTGAGAGTTGATGAACTTAAGGAAAAGTTCAAGTTTGTCCAATTTCAACCCAATTACCTACCATTTCATTGGGTACTATAAAGGGGTAATCATGGTGTCCATGTGTAAGGATCTGATTATTACCAAGTTCAAGGTTCATCATTCCACAAGTTCAACTTTTTCCAAGTTCAACCCTATTACCTACCATTTCATTGGGTACTATAAAGGGGTATTCATGGTGTCCATGTGTAAGGATCTGATTATTACCAAGTTTGAGGTTCATCATTCCATAAAGATCTTCTTTGGAGATATGGTGTTCTCTATGAATTATGCATTCTTACAGTCATTGATTGCACATAATTTCAAGTATTTTTTATGCAAATACATCATAAGACCTCATGTGAGTCCTTGGAAAAGGACATTATCTACTCATTACTGATCGATAATGGAAGGCCTCATAATTTTGGCTATATATGGAGATTTTCAAGGATTGAGGAGAGGTGTACTATTCTAAGACCTGGTCATGGCATGGTTCGACATTTCCTTGTACCATTGTCATTGAAACAATTGATTCAAGTAGTGTTGGATACACAAATTCACCCAAAGACGTGATTAACTTGGATTAAATTGTCTCACACCATCCCTTTTCTTAAAATAATTTCTTGAAAACTTATGGTCATTTTGCATACATCATACGAGCTTAATCACATTCTTTGGAGGTATGTGCAAATCAACCCCAATTTGAGGGAAAACTAGAATTTCTGACCATGATAATTACTTGTGACTGATATATATATGTTTTCTTTTAAGCATTTGCTTCCTTCAATTATATCAACAAACAATTACACTTGCAATTATGCCATTAGAAATAAAATACAGATTATAATGCGCAAAGGGACACCAGAATTTTAAGTCAATGACAAGAGTAAAACTCACAAAGGGGAAAACCTAGTAATCCTTTCTTTAGAGAACCAATCCAACAAGAGGTAAGTCAAATATGATGGTCAAACTAACCAACATTCACCACTAATATGAAGCCAATAAATCAATATGAAGACTGACCATAACTACAAAAATTCAGCACATAACTCTCACAAGCCAAAAGCATTCAAACTCTAATTAAATGCATGTTGAAAATAGCAACAAGAAATGCTAAAAATAAAAGTGCTAAAAATAACATTATTATAAATAGCAGTTCGGGTACTAGTGTTGGACATAGCAATAAGGAATAAAAAATGGAAGTGATAAAAATAGCTTTGCTATAAATAGCATTTCAGGATGGATTCCAATTTTAATCAATCCCTGGACTAAAACTGAGAAGTAAAATTTGAATTTGATCTTAGTAGCTGTTTGTAAAATAATTAATTAATTCACCATGAGTTAATTAGTTGTGGAAAATAAAATATGAAGTCTATGTGAAGACATGCAACAATTTCTCCATTGATTGAGGAATTTATCCACTAGTTAAAGAGATAAGGATGAGTTGTAATTAGTTGGCTCAGTTAACTGAGTCAAGTCCAGTTAGATTAATTCAAACAATTTGTTGAATTAATTGTGAGTTCAGTTAGTTAATGCTTGCATGCATATAACTGCTATTCTTTAGATAACTGAATATTCTCTCATAAATAACTCATGTATATCAGTTCAGACAGAGACCCAGTTGAGATCAAAGGAAGGGAGTTGGAGGAATTTTCCTATAAAGGAAACTCATCCATGCAGAAGGAATCATCTCCTTCAGGTTTGTGTAGTTATTTCTGAGCCAAGTGAGCAGTGTGAGGTGGGAATTCACACATGTGAAAGCACTGGACCCTAGGAAAAATTGCGCAAGGAAATAGGAGGCTTGGAGGGCAGAGGAGAAGGTTTGTGAGAAATCTTTGACTGTCTATGAGTAGTAGAGGGATTGCAGAGAGAGCAGGATAGCTTGTGAGATGATTCTTTTTTGTAATCCGGACTATATTTCCACTTGTATGATAATACAGAGTTGGGGTTTTAGGCTGAGGCTTTCACTGGGTTGTTTCTGTGTTATGTGTGATTGATTTCTCCTTATCAGTTATATGTGTTCTATTGATCTTGCTCATATTCAATTAAGCTTCCGCGTAATCGTTTGTAGAAGTAGATAAAGTATTTTGCTTTAGTGTATTGCATTATCAGGTGATCTACAGTGAGAATTTTTACATGGTAGCGGAGCAAGGTTTTGTAGGAAAAGTTCTACATGGTATTAGAGCAAAGGTGATCAAAATAGAGAACAATATACATGAAGAAGAGAATTCGAAGTAAAAAAAAAATTGGGTCGTGAGTTTTCAGAGTAGATCTGAAAATTTTTATGAAAAATTTTCTAAAACAAATAGAAAATTTGGATTCGTTGCAGAAAAATACCCAAATTCAAAAAAAAAAATCGTTTGAATCGGAGTTCAGATAAGGGATATATCGTTGATTTAAAATCAGCTCTTTTTCCAGAAAATTTCGTGACGGTGGGAAAGATGAAACTGATTGGTGTGCTAGCTAAGAACCTGTATGCACTTGAGGTACAAGATGCACGCAAAGCCTGGAGGAGCAAGGCAAAGGTTAGATACTTGGTGGTTGAGAGGGAGAGTAAATTACCTCTTAACATGCAACCACAGACAAAGTCTCAGACAATTGTGGAGGAGCCACGATTAGTGAAGCAGCTTCAGGAGGTTGTGGAGCAACCACAACTGGGGAAGCTGAGAGGAGATTGAGTAGAGACATCTACTCATGCAGAGATCTCCAGTAGGGGGAAATTTCGAGCCAGGTGGGCAGAGGGATCACATGCATCTATACTTCCAGGTAGGAGGTGGGGTGATGTGGAGTGACAGTCCCAAGAAGGCTGGGATGGGGGCAGGATCATTGAGGTACCCAACCTTTTTTATTAGACCTTGCTATGGGAGCCTCGACGAGGAGTAGCAAGACTGGCTGAGTGGGTAGAGACAGATGCAGATGGAGCGGCAAAGAGAGCTACAATGCAGGAATCCCAAGACAGTGTAGAGCTAGTAGGCTACAACAATGTGAGAGGCACAAGAGTGTTGCACCAGTGCAGGATGGCACAGAGAGGTGTGCAACAGTGCGAGATGCATGTAGGGTTGTATCAGCTTAGAGGTCAGAGAGAGAGCACTTGCCAGCAACAGATGGAGCTTCAACATCAGAGTATGTTTCTAGCCCAACAGGGAGGCCAATTGGGAGTTTTTTTTGTTTCTAGAGTTGCTAGAGCAATAACACTTGGGAGATGTGTTGCATGCAGAACATTCCAAAGGTACAGGATCAGGTTCAAGTTGAATGCATTTCTTGTTGAGAGGGAGTGTTGAAAATAGCAACAAGAAACACTAAAAATAGAAGTGCTAAAAATAGCACTGCTATAAATAGCAGTTCGGGTATTAGTGTTGGACATAGCAATAAGGAATGAAAAATGAAAGTGCTAAAAATAGCTTTGCTATAAATAGCATTTCAGGATGGATTCCAATTTCAGTCAGTCCCTGGACTAAAATTGAGAAGTAAAATTCGAATTTGATCTTAGCAGTTGTTTGTAAAATAATTAATTAATTCACCATGAGTTAATTAGTTGTGGAAAATCAAACATGAAGTCTATGTGAAGACATGCAATAGTTTCTCCATTGATTAAGGAATTTATCCATCAGTTATAAAAATAAGGATGAGTTGTAATATTGAGTTGTAATTAGTTGGCTCAGTTAATTGAGTCAAGTCGAGTTAGATTAATTGAAACAGTTTGTTGAATTAATTGTGGGTTCAGTTAGTTAATGCTTGCATGCATGTAACTGCTGCTCTCTAGATCACTGAATATTCTCTCATAAATAACTCATGCATGTCAATTCAGACAGAGACCCAGTTGAGATCAAAGAAAGGGACAATGCACTATCGGTTGGAGGATTTTTCCTATAAAAGAAACTCATCCATGCAGAAGGAATCATCTCCTTCAGGGTTGTGCAATGATTTTTGAGCCAAGTGAATAGTGTGAGGTGGGAATTCACACATGTGGAAGCATTGGACCCCAGGAAAAATTGCGCAAGGAAATAGGAGGCTTGGAGGGCAGAGGAGAAGGTTTGTGAGAAGCCTTTGACTGTCTATGAGCAGCAGAGGGATTGCAGAGAGAGCAGGATAGCTTGTGAGCTGATTCTTTTTTGTAATCCGGACTATATTTCCACTTGTATGATAATACAGAGTTGGGGTTTTAGGCTGAAGCTTTCCCCAGGTTATTTCTTCTGTGTTATGTGTGAATGATTTCTCCTTATCAATTATATGTGTTCTATTGATCTCGCTGTTAGGCCCTTATACTACTAGTGTAACCCCTTATTGTTATTAGTACAACCCACTTATTATATTGATGTACCCATGTAGTGCCCATGTTGTTACTATTGTGCCCCATAGAAGACCACTATTGTTATTATTGTGCCCTTACATTATTATTGTTATGTCGACTTTGATTATGTTATGATCCCTTAGACTCCTATATATAGAAAGGAGGTCTTTTCATTTGTATCATCCAAGAATTGTTCATTTACGTAATGTAAAGGAGGTTTCCCCCTCGAAGAGGCTAAATTCTAAGGCGTGGATCTATCTTTTCTATATTTTTCTTGAGTTGGTTTCATAACATTTGGTATCAGAGCTTTGGATTCTAGGGTTTCACTGTTCCAAACAGGTCATCGTGGCATTTTCGCTACAACTTTTTTTCTGTGTTGTTTCAGAAGCTAACAAAAAAACCCATTTGAGAAGACATCGCGCTAAATCTTAGGTACAAATTTCAGAGTTTTTTGCGCTATATTTGTGGAGATATGATTTGAGGAAATTGGTCTTTTTTCAGACTCCTGAATTACATTCCAAACAGGTGACCTGGGGAAAATCATCATAACTTTCTCTCTGAGCATCAGATTGAAATTTTTTCATAAGGTACAGAAAGAGGACAGACTGTAGTTTCTTGTATATATTTTTCAGTGCCAAAGGTTGAAATAGTGACACGTGGCACTTCATACAAGTTCGCTCTTCTGGAAAGGTCTATAATTAGGTCATCTTGGGAGATTGTGCATAACTCTTTCTTGGAGAATCCAATTTGCATCAGACTGGTGGCATTGGAAAGAGGACGCAGAGGGCTACTACAGGTCGCTATTTCAGAACTTAAAGATTCGAAAGTACAGAGTTACAGTCGTTTCAAGATCGGGCTCCTAAAATCAAGAAAAAGCAAGATCAGGAAGTTTAATGGCAAGGATCCCGTAAATTGGATACTTCAGATGGAGCAATATTTTGATCTACATGGTGTACCACTGTTACAAAATGTATGTATTGCATCTTCATATTTAGAACCGAATCAATTTTTATGGTATGAATGGCTTTGTTCTCGTAAACAACTTGTTATGTGGTCAATTTTCACGGAGGAAATGATAGCACATTATCAGGATACAAAGAGCAACACCTTCTTTAGAGTAACACCACAACAATTGGAAAGAGTAAAAGGGCTTTGTGACATAGTGGAAAGCAAAATTATGGAAACCAGGAAGCATACTCCTCACAACTATAAAGATGGAAGTGTTGTTTCTCGTAGCCTTCTACAACCTACAAGGGTTACACCACAACAATTGGAAGAAAAAAGAGAAAAAGGGCTTTGTTACAATTGTGATAGCAAATGCACTAAAGGTCATAAGTGTGCTAAGAAGAAATAATTTTACATAGAATATGAAGAGGAGGAAGAAAAGGATCAAGAAACATCAAAATAAGAGGATATACGCTAGGACCCCTGATCCAGGTGGATATTGGTGGCCACCCGCTAATTCGACTTGGATCCCCTCTAGTGCTTCGTGCAGTTTTTTTTCAATTTCCTTAATTATAGCACAATTTACTATTTTTAGCAGTTTTTTCGGGTCCTAAACTTCCGGAGCCGTTTTGAGGCCCTAA
>APFE030443782.1:0-12233 GCA_000404065.3 Pinus taeda | reverse complement strand
TATTATTAGGCCAACCATACTTGTGGAGACGACATGATGTGTATGAGTCAAGGCCTCGTGCTGTCATTATTTCTTTGAATAATTCATTATACAAGATATCGGAGGTAGCCCCACCTACCACCACATCTTTGATCACTACTAAGAAAGGCAGCAAGCTCATATCACAAACCAGGAAATTCATCTGTATGGTTCACTCCCAAAGGAAGGGGAAGATTGTTGCTACATCCATGACCCCCACGCAGGGTTCCTCTACGCAGCAATAGCAGCAAAGGAATACAGTCATGACAGAACACAGAAACAGCTTCTCCTCACCCACAGGGGTACCACACAAGCTTCAGCTAGGCAACAAAGTCTGGTTGCATCTGTAGAAAGAACGCCTTACCAGAACCCATTAGAAGCTCAGACCACTCCAACATGGTCCTTACAGCAGCACCAAGCTTGTGGGGAACAATGCTTTGGAGCACAGCATTCCTCCATTCCTTCACCTGCACCAAGTGTTCAATGTGGACCATCATCGACCATGCTTCCCACCATTACTAGACACATCAGACAGTGCAGAACAAGTTCAGCAGATGGAGGAACTCAACGCAATGGGGACCATTGCTTCCTAAGGGGGGAGGAATGATCAGGTGGATATTGCTGGCCACCTGCCAAGTCCATCTGGACCCCCATCATTGTCTCTTTCAGCATTGGTAGTTGAGTGTCTATTTGTGCACAACTCCTTTTGGTGGTTTTATTGTCAATTAAGGTACAATTAGTGGAACAAATTTAGATGAAGTCGAGGTTAAAGGATTAGGTTGATCAGTGGCCTGATTATTCAACGATGATGGATTTCCATAATATTTGTTTCTTGTTGACAGCAACACTTCATTTTGTGGCTTTGTGATGGATAACATGAGTACTTGGGATGTGGAAGCATGGTATCCTGCAACCAAATGTGCCTCTGGGGTTGGAAACGGATCAGTCAACACTGCTGATGTGTTTGAAGTCTTTAAAAGTTTAGAGACCTCAGAGCAATGTGGCGAATCTCTTGTATAATGCTCGTCATTACATATCAGACATGGATAATGAGGTTTCCTTGACAAAGTAGAGGAATTAGATGATTTCTCTGGACAGGAATTTTCTTGTTTCTTTTTGTTTTTCCCCTTTTTGTTGCCTACTAGTTGCTTTGGATTTTTGACTTTGTCATATGACATGGCATAATCTCGGAGGCAATAATATTTTCTGATGCATTGGTAGTTTGATTGGAAACAACAAGAGTTTGACTAGATGGTCTTCCTGCTGACTATGTGCTTGAAGAACCAGTCACACCGTCACCGGCATGAGAGTCCTTACTCAATTGTGGAGGTGGTGGAAGAGTGAAAGCTATTCGAGGTGCATTGGGAATTTTATCATAAAGCGTGCTGGATTATGTGTATATCAAATCCAAGTATTGGGCATGAGCAATGACGTGCTCTTCCGTGACAACTCCACCTTTTGCCACATCCTCAGTGATTGATGGTAACAAGGATTTTATGAACCACTCAACTAAAAGATTATTGGGAACATATGTCTTAACCATTCGATGTTGACGCTACCACTCATGAATATGATCTGATATATGGGTAGTAGTAGTCTATTTAAAGTTGGTTAGGAGTTCCGTTCCAGTCTCATATCTGAGAGGTAACTGGAAGTGGGTCAAAAATGTAGTGGCTAAAGTGGTGAAATTATCGAAAGAGGCTCTTGGTAATTCAATGTACAATTTAGCAATTGGACCAGTAAGTGTTCTCTGGAAAAGACAAAGTTTGGCCAAATCATCATTTAAGGAGTTTGACGAACACCACAAATGAGTAGTTATAACATGATTTAATGGGTCTCCTCCAGGATTTCCGTTAAACTTCAGAATGTCAGATGGTAACTTATGCGGAATTACCAGCCACCAAGGTGCATATAAGATTGGATCTTTAGTGAGCCAATTTAAATTTGGTAATTCTAAAGTTGCTACAAATCAATGAAAGGGAGTAGTGGGAGACAGTGCACTTCTACGCACAGGGTCTATGCAAGAAGTGCATTGTAGTGCACTGTGTCCTTCATTCGACTGCATTGGTGACAGTAAGCCATTTTGAAAGAAATTTTGACACAGTTTTGACTCAATTTTCGATGAAAGAAGACGAAATTCATTCAACGAACACAAGTACAGTATGTAGAAATGTCTTAGGAGGTTGATAAGCTACTATGATGGATGATCACTCCCTAGTGGAGTCACCAATTTGTTTTAGTGTCTACGGATAAATGCTTAAACCCTTAGACTAGTAGCTATGTCTAGAACAATAGTGAAAAGCATTCTCTACTTTTTCTATGATCGATAGATTAAATAAGAGGTAAAGAAGCTTACCTATAGATTTTGCTTACTCCTTATCTCCCTTGACCAATTCTGTCACTCCTTTCCGTACTTATTCTGCTTGAAGAGTACCCGCACACAGACAGAAGATGAAAATTGAACAAAGCATACGATTATGATCTATTGATTAAACATAGTATGGAGTCAAGTACATAGTACACATATGAAAGCATCAATGAATAACACAATCATATGGAAAAAGCTTTGAACACTTTATTAGTAAAAGGAAGAGTTACAACCCAATTTGCTTGATTCACCATCACTCCTCTAGTTCAATCCCATCCTCTCCTCATAACAAGCAAGACATTTTGACATCAATACAATACTTGAAATCAACTCAAGTCTCATACTAATAGCATCTCCCTATAATTCAATGATTTCTAGCCCTTGATCAATTAGATGAGTGGTCTTTTTATAGGTGTATGCCATAGATAGTGATAACGAATGCTCTCACAAACTTAGGATTTAGTTCCATCAAGGAAGGGATAAAGGGATTAATGTTCCTTAACTCCCTACCTCATCCAAACTCGAGGTCAAAGGAGTAGATAAACTTGGGAAACTTCTAGATCCATCCAATGGATAAGAATATTTCCAAACCCCAATGCAATTTTGCTCAAATTCGCTCAGCACAAGCCAAATAGGGCTCAAGTGCATTGCATAAGACCCTACCAGTGTACTGGACTGCACTCTAGTTCACCCTAATGAAGGCTTACCTATGCTAATCTTCTTAGAGGTTGTTTTTGGATGATTTCAGTCATGGAACTTCTAAGGAGTTAGGCATTTTGATGGTTGACTTCTTTAGGGCATGCAACAATTGAATTAGGGTTTGATGGGCACTAATAGTACTAATATGTAAGTTGGGGTTGATGTGCCCAAATGGATCTGTAACATGCCAGTCCAACCTTGGGATGAAAAATTCACTCCTCTGGAGCTAATCCTAGATTAGGACTATAGACAGGGTCAAGAAAGTAGAGTCCAAGCAACTCATGATCCTGGTCCAGATACAAACTGATCACTGGGACATCAAGGGTGAACTAATGAAGGGTATTTGGGCACTTAATACTGCCATCCACCACATGCTCAAGGTAGGGGTTGTGATGACTTTTCGCATGACTGCATCATGGGAAGGTGGGCAAGGTACTGGACTGGAAGCAAGGTAGGATAACAAAGGGAGAGGAAATTCGATGTGCAATTTTAACACAGTAGATTGTGGAGAAGGTGGTGTCTTTGAGATGGTGGAGAACATCAGAACACAAAGAACTAGGGTTGTCAATGAAAAACTGCAGACTTCGGGTATGTTATTCAGCTCCATCTCAAAACTATAATTATGGTCTTGTTGTGGTTTAGCTGGGGTGCAAGGGGTTCTATTTGGGGGAAAGGAAATTATTGGTGGGAATGGGGTAGGCAACTGCTCACCATGGCATGGTTTTCCATATTTACCTTATGTCAAATGGGTGAAACCCATGACAGCTGGGGGGCAATTACTTGCTATTAGGATAGGAAGCTTCACACTCAGTAAACAAGGGTGGGGGAAGCTAGACTATCACAATTGAGCATAGCTGGGGGCAGGGGAAAGCATCTAGTAGGAGGCTTGGGATGTAGTCATACCCACAACTCGTAAAGAAAGTGTTGGGCTACCTAGAACCATGCCAGAGTGATGGCAAGGCCATAAAATCTGGGGGGAGACCCAGTTGGAGAGAATTGCGACGCAAAAGTTCTAGGGTTGAGGCAAAGGGGGAAAGGTAACTGATCCACAACAAACATATAACAAAATGCAAGGGGGGATATGTGAGCTCAACATCAGCATGGGTTGGTAGACCTACATACAAATGAGAGAAATGGAGAGGGGGCGAAAGGTGCTTGAAGGAGCTGGGGCCAAGTCCTCTCCCATTGTGGGTTGTGGGCTCTAACCCACCCTAGCATGATTGTGGGTAGAAATGGCAGAGAAGAGAAGCAAGGTGAAAGGTACCCTGCTGCAAGCAACAATGAATTGGTGAGGTGGTGCATAATTCCAATTCTGCATTTAAATCTAACTTATTGTGGACGTCATTAGTGCTTAAGACAACAAGTTATGGCTCAAGCTACGTGAGGCTATGGGAAACACCCACAGAAGAATCATTCAATTCAAGAAAACTTTGTACTTATATTGGCTAATGGAGATTTTACTAGGCAATGCTATGGAGTAGATCTCAGTGGGAATGGCAATGACACTACAAGGAATTCCGAACTACAAGAAGGATATCGAGAAAATCCTCTTTCAGCTGCATAAACATGATATTAGGCTGGACATAATTGGCTGCCATATCCCTTGCATCCTGGAGCTATACGATATGCTAGGAGCATCCATCAAGGACCCAACAATTGTTGCATCTGCCTGAGAGGAACAAAAGGATTAGAATCCTACCCATGCATAATTTTGTCTTATGCGGATAGCATTCAATTTCCATGTTGCAATTAGTAGTTTATATAGTTATGTAGTGTTTGGTCATGAAATAGAAACATATCTATCTTGGCTGGAAAGACTAATACAATATTGTGTTTGGATGGCTTACAATGCAGACCGATGGCCAACAGACTTGGTTTCCCTTTGGGGTGAGTTGAGGCCAGTTGGTTTATCTATGTGGTGTAAACTTGTTTAGGTTTAATAGAAACTGGATTGATCTTCCCAAGCTTAACAAAAAAAAAAATAAAGGTAATAAATTATAAATTAATTTTAAATGGTTAAAATTACATTGTATATCAAAATAAAATAAATAATTTAATTATTTTTAAATTTCATTTAACAATATTAACTTGAATGATTTTTTATTGTAGTTTAGGTATACTTTCTATTACTAGGTAATAAAAAATCACATATCTATGAAAATTGGCATGCCACCAGGGAAACTAGGGTAGTAGCAATAAAATGGGTTTGAAGTCATGAAAAATGCTCCATATATATGATAATATTGTTCCAGATAACTGCATTTACAACTATTTAGAAAACTAGGCAAATGAACATAACATAAACTAGTGGATTAGTAGGTAGGTTTGCAGAAACATAAAAAAAAAATACTTCAAAGTGAACCATCACTAGCCTATGGAAGATCCCACTTAGGTGAGACGAGGAGCCTAGTCATCCTATTCCCTATTATTGATGCCTAGGTTGGAAATTTTCTTGTTGAGAATAAAGTATAATTTATTCTTGGGCCTTGTTGTGTTCAACCAATATTTTGTGCATCAAAGTTTTTATTTGTCAATACATATCAACGACTTTCATGTACTAGGTCTTCTAGGACCTAGTGTCTCTTGTAATAGGAATCAATTGTGAACACTATCCATTGGCTCCATAGTAAACAATTATTGGAACTCAACTTGAGATTCATTTGATTTCGATATCTATTTCTTCCCAAGTGATTTGCAAAGTGCAACACTAGTTTTTGTACGTAGAGGCTTTGACATTTTCTTGGCCCTAGTGTAATACGACTAATATTTCTTTTTGTTTCCATGATTAGAGGAGGAGTGGCCTCAATGAGGTATGGCTATTGATGGCTAGAGGGGAGAGTGGAAGATGTAGAAGATGAGAATGAAAAGGGGAGGCCTCAACAAAATAACTAATTGCAATGAGTTGTGATGGAGTAGAGGAACAAGGGATCAATTAAAGTAGTTCCATGGAGGAGGAGGCCAGTGCCGACAAAAAGGAGAGAATTGGAACTAAATTCAGAGAGAAATAAGGATGGATGTCATGAAAAAGGAGGGAATGTTGAATAGGAGGAAGGAAAAAGTAGTGAACAAAGAAAATATCATATTGGTCAATATCTTTGACTTGTGGTGAAACCCTAGGGGCATGCTCAATCCATTTGAGTAATATACTCCAAAATCCAAAGAACACACTCTAACTGAGCAATTCCAGGCATGATGCTAAATGGGCTCACTCAACATATCTTGAGAGTAATATGAGATTGATATTGAAAGGCCACAAAAACTCAACTAATTGATTATGGGCCTCTAAGACAATTCTTCCTAATTCTGCTTAACATACATGAAATACAAATAATGACTATTCTCTGTATGATCATTCTTCCTAATTCTAGTAAAGGTACTTGACACAACAAGAATGTATGTCCATGTTGTTATTAATACTCTGTACCATTTTCCCTACTGTAGCCATATTTAACACATGGAGAATGACTATACTCGATGATGCAATTTCATTACTCCCTCTTACTAAGAGAGACATACTCAATCACTTCAAGATTATCCAGAAAGTATATAGACTTCATATTGGGACTAATGATTTTTCAACAATTTGTTTGACTATAGAATAGTACTAAAGCCAAACTACTTCCTTCTGCACCATATATTGGTAATAGATCTCACCATGCTTCGACCTGTCTTCATGGTCATCACCGTCACCTAATCAAGACAACCCTACAAGTATCCTCTAAATCTATGCTGCTTCTCAACTTTCTAATCAAGCTATAATATCCTCAGACTTTGTAATACTAAGTGTGTCAAATGACTCCTTCCTGTTCATCCAAGAAATCATAATGGATCCCAAACTGATGAAATATCCTTATGAACTTTTTCTGTCTTCTGCACTCTCTTTCCAATCTAAATATTGTGAATCCCTACAACTGTACTTCATTGTTTGAGGCATATTTCATAAATTATTGTCCTTTGATCAATTATATTGTGCTAGTAATTCAATACATATTAATCCACATGCCTTTACTCAACTATATAGCAATCTACTTCCTTGAATGGATTTACCAGCATGGCTACTTTCATGTGACCCTAACTCGGTACTCTTTCTGAAACAACTTCTAATGTGGCAATCTTGCTTCTCCCTCTACCACTAAGACTTTCTAGCATATTTTTTATCTAGCATGAAAATGTCAATGGAAATCTATAATATCTAAATTATAGGTCAACTCCCTTTGAAGCTAAAATATTTCTCCTTGAGCGCTTTGTCTATTACAAAAGTAGTTCTTTCTACCACAATTGCTTCCTCTAACACATGAGTCCTTGTGCTTTAGTCAGAAATAAATCATATAATAATAAGATTAGCAAAAACTCATTCAATATCTATTGATATAAGAATACCAAGGCCAATGTGTCTTCTTGAGTTTGGATAAAGCCTTCTTCAAGCATGTGACTCATTTACATGTACTTCACAGTCCTAAGGTAGCTCTATGCAGGCTCCTTCTTCCTCATTAATTTATTCATAAAAATGACCTCTACATCCACCTCGTGTAATTTTTAAAACAATTCTAGTATTTCTAGAAAAAGTGTACCTCACAACTAGAGAAAATGCCTTGTCGTGATCCTCTCCCTCTTTCAGGGAGAACCTTCTAATATCAACTCTCACTTCATAATTGTCTATAATACCAACTGTTTCATGTTATATATTGTAGATACATATGGAAGCCACCATTTATTTCTCTTTAGCACAATTAAATTATACTTCAAACTTGTCTATTTTCCTGGTCCCTCTGAGCTCAGATCTCATCTAGTATAATATCTCTCAGCACAACTCATGATTCTAGGAATTTCCTCTTGTCACATGCTTTGCTTCATTCTTCCACCACATCCATATACTTCTAGACTCTTGGAATCCTTTACTGTGTATCTGCAATCCTCATTAGGAGGCCATGGAAGAATAATTACAACCAAACAAAGGATATAAAGATAAGACACTAACTAATAGTAAAACAACAACAATAGTAATAATCAAAGAAAAGAGATATATAATATTTATCTTTTTAGGATTATAGGAAATATGAGCTCCCTCTTTATCTTAGCTTCCTTGGATCGATCTTGCAACCTTAACATCCTTTCCATCAGCATCAACATGATGTAATTCCTTCCTTGTATAAGATACGATTTATTTTTTCATTAGAAATGTTAATCTAGATCTAGGGTTTTATCTGCAAGCCCTAGAATATTTTCATCCAACACTTCTAGTTTTGTAGGATAAATCCTAGTTGCATCTTATACCTCTTGCAAATCCAACCAAACTTTCTATTGTGAAAAGTATCCTTTCCATATCATAGAGTTCTAATGTCTTTTTCAAGAAAAATATGATAGGCCCACAACATACTTTATTATTTTTTCATTATTGGAAAGTGTGTGTTCTTAGTTAAATTTTGATTGCAATCCTTTTCATCCAAGAAGCCTATGCTTCATCATAATAATAACATCATGAGAGATTCATTTATCTAAAGATGACTTTAATTTCCAATCTTGAGGAGGAACTCAACCTTTTCTTTATTTTAAGCTTATCAAGTTAAAAGTGAAAGGAATATCCAAGAGCTTTCTCCATGATAACGATATTTATTCTAATTTTTTACTATCTTAGAGTGCAAGTAATAATGTTTAAGCTTGAACAAAATTCATCCGATCCGAAAGCCTTAATATATGCATGCAATGCAACAAATCATTCATGGCCTTTAACAATGCAAGTAATATTACATGAATTATCATACACAAAGTCTCGCTTCTAAATATGCAATGAAATGTCTTCAAGTTTGTTATGGCATACTTCAAATGTCTAGCACATGTATATACATCATCTAAACTTTGATTCTTTCATGCTACTTCATTAATGTATGAAGAACTCTTTTAGAATCTAATTTAACTATCCTATAAAGGATTCTTCATGGATCTGTTTTATAAAGAAATAGATCAGAATTTATTATGCAAGACAACTTCCATACAAGCCTTATGATACTTTTAAAAAGTAGGTCATAACCTTATTCATATTTTCATGACTAACCATGATACATACATTTTAATCTATCATATAGATGATGATTTCATATAGTTGAGGTCTACAAGAGCTTTGATCTATATGAAGTCATTATAGATGCATACATACCTTTTATATCGTAGACTTCTATCTTTGATGGTATTTTTATAGCTATGAGTTTCCACGTTTCATACTCATCTAATTAATTACTATAGTATGCTTTCATGGAAAGGAAGTCATGGTTGCTTGGTTGCTACAATAAATATTCAACACTTTAACCTTATGCTTAAAGAATGACTATGTTAGCTTGAATTTAGATGGATATATTTCAAAATTTCATTTTTGGTTGCTTCCTTCAAGACGACACCAACTCAATTCCTTAAGAAATATAGTTATTTTTTAATACTTCTTCAAAAATGAATTTGAAATCCCTTAAAAAGTATTGTAACTGAATTAGTACTTATAACACCTTCAAAAAATGAGCCTTCTATCACTCCTTGTCCAGTATTCTTTAATTCTTCTAAAATTTCTCAGATAGAACTAAAAAAATGAATTATGATATTCTTTATGAATCTTGGCTTAAAAATATTCATGATATTTCTACCTATTTGAGATTATTTGGTCCTTGATCAATCTTTCTAAGGCAAGCCTGAGACTCTCAACCTTCGGCCACCAATTTCTGAGGTCTTTTGGATCATCTGAGCTTCATTGCTCAATGTAACAAGCTCTGAGGCTCAGAATGAGATAGAATCTAAGGCCTTCCTTCAACCATATTTAGCTTCTAAGGAATTTATACTTCTCAAGTCATGCCCGAGGCCTTTCTCAAGCTACTATAAAATTCCTAAGGTGTTTTGACGCCTCTGTAACTAGCTATTGAAATGAACTGAGGCCTTTCAACCTCTAGATTAATATATTGACCCTTTCCTAAAATAATTCTTTATTAACGATGGTTATTGGTCTTTGATTAATCTCTTTAAGGAAAACTTGATATCTTTGTCCTTATACTTAACCATCACAAAAATCGTTGGATTTTTTCATAAATTTTTTATTTTGACTTGTCTTGAAAACAAAATTGATGTAGGCATAATTGATCTTCTAGGGTAAAAATATATCTTGGCTTCCACTATGAATACTTCGCATCTTTCTTACAACCAGAGTTAGATTAGGATTTCTAGGGTTATAATAAACCCTACAGAAATAGATTGATTTCCTCAAGGTTGCTCTTATAATATAGCTTTGATACCATGTCTATTTTTGGTAGGATCTTCTAAACTAATAATTATTTTTAATGACTCAATTTTCTTCATATTTCTTTCCATAATTAAGCAACTACACGAAATACATCAACAATATAACATTTATCAAAGTAGGATCATTAAGAGATAGCCAAAAAAATAACAAAAGAATTTACCCTAGGAAACCCCACATGGGGTAAAATTCCAACAAAATTTCCCTCAGAGAACTTGATCAGGTCAACAGAGATATATCTAATTCAAACTAACTAGTAGCTAAAACCTAGTCACAACTTGTCAAAACTGGCTTTAAGATAGGCTCATCTTCTACCCAAATGATTTTTTGTGGTGAGCTCAAAATTTGGCCAATCCGCTTGCCTCAGAATTTAATCTTATGCCAATAGAGAAAAGTATGCCTCAGAGATTCAAATTTTTCTTAGGAAATTTGTCTACTCTAGAATTTGTCATGCTACCCAAGGTGAATCATCCTAGAGTTAGGACTTCTATGCTAATTCGATATTCTACCCAAAATACTTGTTTGTGTTATATTTCATCCTTCTCCTTTTCCTCAGATGATCCAAAATTTTATTCTACAAATGATTGACAAATCACATTCTGGAGGAGGTTGAAGTCTTTATTTATACTTGTCTAGGACGCCAAATGGGTGTGACCTAAGGGTCGACTTACCTAACTTCTTGGAGGGGATTAATTTGTCTTTTTGGGCTAAAAATTCAATATTACAAATTATTTTTTTTTCTTTTGATTGGCATGAAGAACGTGCCTTAGAAATATTCTTTTGAAACTAGCATGAAGAACATGCTTTATATTTATCATTAAAATATTAATTATGAATATTGACCATAACTGCAAAATTTAATGACCAGGATGTCGTGGAAATTTTCAACCAAGGGAGGCTAATGCAAGAGCATCAACCCTTAGGCACCAATTCTTCCTATACCTAAACGGGTCATCAGATTTTCCAAAAGGGAGAGATTTTCTCCAATATCAATATGTATAAAATTAGGAAATTCTATGTAATTAAGTGTGTTTACAACCAAAAATAATATGCAAGGTTGGGGCTATTAAGTTGTTTTGATGATATGGTGTTTTATGACCAAATGGGCCTTCTTAATAATGCCAAGTGCTAACCTAAGGTGTTAGACATTTTTTGAGTTGCTAGGATAAATTTCCAACCTAGTGGTGTTCTGTTAGGATATTTCTATCCAATATTTATAAATATACATGTGTATGGTAGGATAAGAGGGGTATTGGGAATTAGAGTTCTTACAACTTAAGGAAGAAAGCTTGAGTGGTAGGTGGTGAGGTGAAGAGGACTCAATTAGAGAGACTATACTAATCCCTTCTGTAAATATATTTATTAGCATAAGAGCATTTAAGTTGTGTTTTAAATTTATACATTTAATGTGTGATGCGACCCCATTGAAATTTACAATAATATTTTGAAAAACTATCCTATGTGTGTGTGTACATTTGTTGTACACCGTGGAGTGCATACCAATGTCACAATGTTTGGTCAAGTCCCTTTATAGTAATAATTTCACTATAAAAGCACATAACAAGAAGGCCTAATAGTGAGAGTGTAACTCAGCATTCTCTAAGTGCATGGAAGAGATCTTGGGGAAATAGAGTTGTAGATCTCAAGAGATGGATCTAAAGTTACCATGAGGCCGAGAGAGCTTGACAATGTGTCCATTGTATTTTTGTTGCAATTTATCCCTCTTGGGTTATAATAGAATTGAATTTTTATTTAGTTACTCCTTATATTCATTCCTTATCCGAGTTAATATATTGCTTGAAGGAAGAGTGTCCTTGTTGGTATAAATGCCATTATATTTCTCTCTCTCTCTCTCTCTCTCTCTCTCTCTCTCTC